>SEYY01001098.1:209295-219295 GCA_009176605.1 Armadillidium nasatum | reverse complement strand
ATCCGCACTCAAAAATCCAACATCCGCATCCGCATCCGCACTTCTCCGAAATTCAACATCCGCATCCGCATCGATCCGCAAAAAAAATCGACATCCGCATCCGCAAATTATATAATATAATATATATTATATATATATATATTATATATATATATATATATATATATTATATATATATATATATATATATATATATATATATATATATATATATATATATGTGTGTTGGTGAATTGTAGATCAAGAGTGAGGGTGAAGAGAGAACTATCGGATTGGTTTAGCATAGGAGTGGGATTGAGACAGGGGTTTGTAATATCTCCATGTTATTTAATCTATTGATGAATGGTTTACTTAGAAAAATGGAGAGAGAAGGGAAGAGTATTACGTTGAGAAATATGGAGGGTGAATGTGAAGTGAATGTTTTACTTTTTGCAGATGATGCGGCATGTGTTGGTGGCAGAATCTGGGAAAAGATGAGAATACTTGTGAGAGAGTTTGAAGGGAAATGTGCAAACACGAGATTGAAATTCAATCCAGCGAAGAATAAAGTTATGAGGATTGGAGGTGGGGATGAGGAAATGTGGAGGGAGGGAATTGGTTTGTAGAAGTGTGAGAATGGAAACTTGAGGAGGTGAATGAATTCAAATATCTAGTAATGTTGGGTGGAAGGTAAGGGTGGGACGGAAAAAGAAATAAAGAACAGAGTGGTAGAAGGAATGAAAGTATTGGGGGGCCTAAGAAAAGTATGGAAGAAAGGAAAAATTTCGAAAGAAATAAAGATAAGAATGTTTGAATGTATGTGTTCACCTTCTGTATTGTATGGGTGTGAAACATAGATGATAAGTGCTCGGTCGAGAAAAAGTTTCAATGTCTTTGAGATGAAAGATTTGAGAGCGATATATAAATTGAGAAGGATTGATAGGATTAGAAATGAAAGAATAAGGGAGATGTGTAAATGGAAGAAGGGTGTAATTGATGGAGAGGAGGAGGATGTGCTAAAATGGTTTGGACATATGTGAAGAATGAAAGAGAACAGAATGGTTGGCAAGGTAAGTAGATCCGATGTAGATAGGGGGAGGGGAAGGCCGAAGTGGAGATGGATGGATGGAGTGAGAGTGATTTTGATGGAAGGAATTTGAGTTTAGACGAGGGTAGAAGATTTGTGGAGACAGAGATGGAGGGAGGTGGTGAAAGCCTTTAAAGGTAAGAATAGTTATGTTTGTAAGGGAATTGTGGCGGGCACCACCTCACGAAAGTGGAAAGGTGATAGTGATATATATATATATATATAATATATATATATATATATATATATATATATATATATATATATATATATATATATATATATATATATATATATATATATATATATATATATATATATATATATATATATATATATATATATATATATATATATAATATATTATAAACATCCGCATCCGCATCCTCATCAAAATTAACATCCGCATCCGCATCCGCATCCGAATTTTCGAAAATTCAACATCCGCATCCGCACTTTCGAAAATTCAACATCCGCATCCGCATCCGCATCCGCACTTTCGAAAATTCAACATCCGCATCCGCATCCGCATCCGCACTTCTCCAAAATTCAACATCCGCATCCGCATCCGCATCCGCAAATTGGAAAAATATGACATCCGATCCATCATATAATATTATATATATATATATATATATATATATATATATATATATATATATATATATATATATATATAATATATATATATATATATATATATATATATATATATATATATATATATATATATATAATAATTGATACCTTACAAGGTATGTAAGGTTCGTGTTGCCCCTAATGAACTGTTACAGATTCTCCATTATAATGAAAAGTGTGTGTGTGTGTGTTTCAAGAGGTGGAGGATAGGTGCAAACTCTACATCTTTTTTCCAATTTATTATAGAAATAAGAAGAAAGAAAAATTGGAGGTGTTGTAAGTTATTTTGGTAGATTTTAATGGTTCTCTTTTTGGTTTATTTTACTTATTCAGTTGGTGATAGTGGTTTAATGATGATCGTGGTTTAATCTTTTTATCTGAATCTTTTGACATTATTTTAGGAAAATTTTCCTTCTTTTTTATCGTAATGGATCTATATACAGTTATACACTCTTTGGCTTCTTTATATATATATATATATATATATATATATATATATATATATATATATATATATATATATATATATATATATATATATATATATATATATATATATATATATATATATATATATATATATATATATATATATATATATATATATATCTACATTATTTGTATTTTTTGTCACCTTAAAATATTCGTATCACAGCTCCAGAAAACCGGATTTAAAAATAAAATTTTGTTGGATAAATTTTAAACATTTTTATAATTTTTTTTTAATACATATATTAGATACGGCCATCTTCATACATAAGATACATACTTAACACCTGTTATTCTGTATCTATGCTTGATTTTCCTCTCTACTTAATACCTACCTCACACTTGCTATTTTGATAACTTTTTCGTACCCAAAGAGACGCTGACTTGGATATTTTATTGAGGATTTAATCTTTATACCAAAGGGCTAGTAAACTCTTTTTGGGCATTTTAAAAATTTCTTCGTTTGCATCTAGTCGACTCTCTGACTTCAGGTTTGACTTCAATGCTCATTCTTCTAACCATTATAATCGATATAGTGAAGTACTTTCCATAATATTCCAATTTCTTTTAACTTAAAGCTTAAATTTTTAAAACGATGTGTATAAAGACTTGTCGGTCATTATTCTGGACAGTGATTTGACACAACTTTCTGATAGGGTCTTGCATCAAAATTAGATTTCTCAATTATAATGTGATTATATATATATATATATATATATATATATATATATATATATATATATATATATATATATATATATTATATATATATATATATATATATATATATATATATATATACTTTTCAATAAACCCTCAATTTCTACACCTGTGAGCCAAAAATATTTGTTTTAAAACAGTTAATAGAGTAAAACATGGCAACAAATAGTTAAAAACCCAAAAAACAAAGTTTTCGATCTCACACCCGGGGGGGGGGGATCCTTATTCAAGGGAATCAGAAAAGCAAGAAAAGAAAAAAGGAAAAATTTTGAGTAGCAACCTTTGTCAAAGACTAGATTTTGGTTGGTTTGAAAAATCCTATTTTTTAAAATAATTTTTTATAATAATGTTTATTTCTTAATAAATTGTTTAAATTTAAAGTATCATCTATTTTTATTTCACCAAGATTTCTGTTAAAATTATTGGCATTATTAATTAATAATAAAGGATTCCCAAAACTTTCTATTGTCACTATTGTAGCAAGAAACTAATAATTTTGCAGAGTTCATTCTCAATTATGTGATCATTTTTCTCTCTATGTTGACCAATACAGTATTACGGTCACCACTTCTTAAACTATAGCCATGTTGATAAATACGTCTTTTAAAATAATTTGTTTCACCAAAATATTTTTCGTCACAATTCGTGCAGCTTATGCTATTAATACCCACGTTGTTTATCCTTTCATTTATACAAGGTTTTGATAGAAATTTTTTCTTTATAATATTAGGGACCGATTGTATTAAAGAAACAGTATTTGAGAAAAAAAATTTTTTTTTGTTTTTTGTTTTTTTGTTTGGGAATCGATATGAAACGGAATAACATTTCTTTCATTACATAATGTTTTTTTCTTTACGTTATCATCTGTGACATATTTTTTTTTCTTTGCTTTATAAAAAAGCTTTCTTTATGACACTATCTGGGTAGTGTCATGATTTAAAGTGTTCATTAGGAATATTAACTCATATTTAGTAGAATAAGTGGAACACATTTTTAAAGCTTTAATATATTGTGAAAAAATGATACCCATTTTTGTATGGAAATAATGGGTAGAGTACGAATGTATGTATGAATTCGATGACATGGGTTTACGAAATACGGAAAAAACAGGCCCCGAATTTCTATTATTAACATGAATCAAGATATCAAGAAAATATATTTTATTATTCACCATTTTCTCCGAAGTAAATTTTATTGATGAAATTTTATTTTTAAAACTTTTAAGTACTTTTTTGAGGGTTCAGAGTGTCAGGGGAGGATTGCAAAAACATCCTCAACATAAGGCCACCATTTTATGTTTCGAAGCCCAAGCTCCGAATATACGAATTTTATTTCCTAACCTAATTTCGAATTTTTCCATAAACAAATTACTAAAGATCGGGGAGATGGGGGAGCTCATATTTAATCCAAATTTTTGTCTGTAAAAATTACCTCCAAATAGGAAGGAAGAGTGTTCCATTCATAATTTTATAAGTTTCTTTATTCTTAAAAGAAATAGAGAAACTACCAACCTTATTGCTCCAACCACTCAAAAGTGAGATTTTTGAGAAAATTAGTAAACAACGTAACTACATCGTAACTTACTTCTTTATTTATGTTTTTAATAAAAATCTTTCAAATTTTTAATATTTGATTTCGAAACGTTCCTTTTTAACTTTTGTTTTTCTAGTTTTTAACTATTTGTTGCCATGTTTTACTGTTTTAACGGTTTTACAACAAATATTTTTGGCTCATAGGTGTAGAAATTAGAGATTTATTGAAGAGAAGAAAATTTGATGTGATATTTTGATTATTAGCCATTTTATTGATATATATATATATATATATATATATATATATATATATATATATATATATATATATATATATATATATATATATATATATATATATTATAAATCTTACGTGTATATAAACATGTATTATTTAATTGGATGAGAAATTTAAATTTAAATCATGTAACTTGTATTGTGTTGAATATTAATATTATATATTATATATATATATATATATATATATATATATATTATATATATATATATATATATATATATATATATATATATATATATATATATATATATATATATATAATATATATATATATATATATATATATAAGGCATGACAAGATGGTTGAAATATTATTATATATATATATATATATATATATATATATATATATATATATATATATATATATATATATATATATATATATATATATATATTATATATATATATATATATATATATATATATATATATATATATAATTCTGTTTGCTACATCTCAAAATCAGGACAAGTTTAAACATACAAAAAAATCCCTAATGTAGGCTAGCAATTATAAATATAATTTCCGAAAATAGAAATTCGAGAAAAAATGTTAGGAAATGAATTCCAAAATTAAAAATAAAAAATTTTTTTTTTTTTTTTTAAGTGTAAAATAATTGTCAAGTTTGCTATTTAAACCTGCCGTACACAAGCTACAGTTAATTATCTGACATTCAATGAAGATCCTCTTCCTTCTTACATGTTCTGAAAATGCAAAAAAAAAAAATATTTTTTTTAAATTTATTTTATTTTAGTTTAAATTTAAATATATGAAGGTTTCTTTCGTGTTTTGTGCTTGAAAATTGGAAATAAGTTAGGTCATCAACTCGTTATTAATCATCACTGGCCAAAAAAAAAAAAAAAAAAAAAAAGACCTGACCCATTTTTCGTTCCTCAAAATAAGCCAAAACAAAATGGAATACTTTCTCTATTATAATTTTGTACACTGAAGTTTGAATAGGTCGAGCTCGACGACATCTTTCAAAATGTATGACATAGGTGTGCGACTAGCGTTATATTTATTAAAACAAAATTTTGCAAAGGGTTTGCAATAGGATTAAATTAATCCTGCTTTTGACTCTCCACACCCAAGCTACAGTCGTGTAAGAAACTCCCATTTTTGTTAACAAAAATGGACGGTACTTAAAAACAGATGGGTAAATTAAAGGAAAAAAGCATCAGATGGAACATAGAGAAGAGAAGAATTTGTATTAGGCGATAGTGTTGGTTCATGGGAATGAAAGTAAAAGCAAGGACGACAGAACTAGCAATCCGGCCCTATAATTATTGCTTACTGCTTGCAACCACTCCAGGACCAACATGGTAAACCACAACTCCGTGAAGTATGATCTTCTGAAGAACTCTTTGAGAAAGTGTTTAGAGGTTAGATGGAGAAGGTGATATTCCCACTGAAATGGTAAAAACCCACCCTGGGAGTTTAAATAAAACTCTAGGACCTGCACTGAAACCAACGAGCAAAAAACATGATCTTTTAGAGCACTCAAGGAGAGTCACTTTCAAGAGCAGATGGCGAAATATGCATGTCCCACTGACAGGGTGAAAATCCATCCAGGGAGAGTATATATATATATATATATATATATATATATATATATATATATATATATATATATATATAATATATATATATATATATATATATATATATATATATATATATATATATATATATATATATATATATATATATATATATATATATATATATAAATTTAATTAAAAATATACAATACTTGAATATTGCACACATACACACACACACACTCACAAAATAATAATAATAAAAAAGAAATAAATAAAAGTAAACTTGTATTTTGTTGCTCCACACCTTTTTGTACCTCGTGATATTTATAAATGAAAATATTTGCTTCGTATATTTTACAACTTCTGTTTAGTTCCGTCTAATTTTGCTTGTATCGAGATAATCAGAGTTTATTTTTTACATGTTATTAGGTGTTAAAAGGATTATTTTTACTTTTTTTATGTTGCCTTTGTAATTAATCATTTATTGTATATATATATATATATATATATATATATATATATATATATATATATATATATATATATATATATATATATATATATATATATATATATATATATATATATATATATATATATATATATATATATATATATATATATATATATATATATATATAGTTGAGAGGATCAGTGTGGCTACTACTCTTTGGGTTCGGTTGAATATATATGCAAGCTCTCATCATTAAGGAAAAGTATTAACAATGAGACATGGAGAGTAGAGATCATCGATAGCAGTCGCACACACTCTCCCAGAACACGTGGAGGAATCCCATCTGGCCCACTTGCTTTCCTTAAGTTCATAGACATCAGAATCTCATGCACCCGATTATGTGTAATCACAGGAAGGGTTATGGGGCAGCTGAGAGGAGAAGTAGTAGGAAGAGAGATGCCATAGTCGTTCAGGATAGAACTAGATAAAAAAAAAGGAAGACGAAGAGATTTACCTTTTAAGGAGAATTTTAACTACAATTCATAGAAGGAACATATGACCACCAAAATGATTCTTAAAGATATCCTAGAAATTTCTAAAATGTTTGAAGATTCAAATGACTGTGATCAACGACAAAACTCTGTTTCATTAATTTAAATATCCCTTCTGTTTTAGGACTAAAATATTATCATGTGCAAATGCATTCAAAAACTAATAGTGTACTGATATTTGTGTTTAAAAATCCACACAAAAAAAAAATGTTCAGTTAAGAAAATGTATAAAAAAAAAAAAAAAACTTACCAATTGGCAGATTTAATAGAACCTAGGTTTAAGTTGGACTGGTTTTCTGAACAGGAGAATGTAAATCCAAGGGCTTCCAATATCTTCCTAACAGCACAGTTCATTTTCAAAGAAGTTATAAAACTTCTAATATCGATATTGCGTTATCTGAATATATATATCGGGATCAAGTTCAAGAAACTCCCAAATAAGCAGAAGAAATTGTTCTTAATAAGTACTTAAACTCGAAACTCGTCAGACGTAAACCAGACTTATAGGAGCACATTAATATCGAAATACTGAAATATTTCAGTCAACCGTGTATTTCTGAAGAAAGAGAAGTACTGATATAATGGAAAAACATGAAAAGAAGTTTCCATCAGTGGTAAAACTGTCACAGAAATATTTGACTGCTCCTGTTTTTTCTACACCTGTGGAAAGAATTTTCATGTTCAAGGGAAAAGTCTTTCGCCCTGACAGATGTTCATTGATTGATAAGAATTTTTAAACTTTAATGTTTGCGAAATATAACAAGTAAAATTATGCTTTTAGTTTTTACACCTTTAGAAAAAAAAGAATTTAAAATCGTTTGCTTAATTAATAAAAACTTTAATTATTTTTTAATTATTTTCTGTTTAATATTAACTAAATTTTTGTACGTTTTTACTATGTTTACAATAATTCAGAAATTAGGAATGAATCTTAATTGTACAATTTTACTTGTACTTGAGCAATTCTGTTGTAATTGTACTTAAGTACAGTGGCCTGTACTTGAACCCAAGCCTCATCTTATATATATATATATATATATATATATATATATATATATATATATATATATATATATATATATATATATATATATATATATATATATATATATATATATATATATATATTACACATGTGGGATGCACTGGTCATATCCGGGCCTGCCCGGATATCCTGTTAATAACATCAGGATCTTTCTTATAGTAATAATATACTTAAAAAATGCAGTTTATAACAATGCTATAAATTTTAATATAAAATATTGTAAATTATGCCACATTTTTTTTTGTTGAAGCAACTTAATAATTTTTCCAAATTTAAAAAAAAAAATAAATAAAAAAATAAATAAAAAAAAACCTTCAGGGTGACAGGATGTAGTCTTGAGCATATTTATATTTCTTTTCTGAAATGTAAATTTTGAAATAATAAAATATGAAAAACGAATATTTTTTAGCACATTTTGTTATTTTCCCTTCGGGTTTTGGTAAATAACATTATTTGAAAGAAATTTGCAAAGTAATTTTTTAGTGTAAATATTAATTTCTCTACGGCAAGGTAATTTGAAGGTTTTTGTTCAATCAATATTATAGTAGCCTAAATATTTTGTTTTTCCTGCAAAAAAAATTTTAATTAAAGAATAATTTTTTTTTTTATTTATTTATTTATTTTTTTTTTTAAATACCGAAAGTGGAAAAAAAAATGATTGGGAGTCGTTCTCAGAATTTAAAGATTGGATACTGAATTTATTTCTCAAGAATGAAATTATAATACTTGGAGTAGAAATTTATTGTGGTATATTTGGTAGAGTGATTCAAACGTTCTTGAAGGCGTTGGTTCGATTCCTTTGCGGATCATTGGTAAGAAATTTCCTAGAAAGTTCCCCTCCTACAATACATCAATGCCCATGAGGTACGAACTAATATATAATATATATATATAATATATATATATATATATATATATATATATATATATATATATATATATATATATATATATATATATATATATATATATATATATATATATATATTGAATATTATCTGGATAATTTTTTCATTATCCGAACTGCAGATGGAGATCTGGAAAATATTTTGGGTGGTACCGGAGCAGAAAGTAAAAAATTTTAGAGGTGGATTCGGAGTAACAAAATAAAGGATTCGAATTCGGAATCAGAGCTGGATGAAAAAAAAATAACAGGATTTTATAAAGGATTTAAAAATATAGTGAGAGAGATGTTAAGGAGGTATTCTTCATGGACACGAAATATACAATTTTTTTATTCCGAGAAAAGGTAGACGAACTTTTTCTTTTGGGCTTTTAGAATCCTGTTTTCTTTCTTAGTTTTCAGTGCTTGAAATTCCCACGTAACTTGATTTGATCGAGTTATTTCTTTAAGGGGTTCGTGTCTAGCACCTCTATCTTTTTTTTTAATGGTTCTTTCCTAGCCCTGAAACCTCTGAACCTCAAACCTATATTAAAATATTGGAAAAAGGAAATAAAACTGAATAATATCAAATAATTATGGTCTCTCTCCCTCTCAAAAAAATAAATAAAAATTTATTGGCTTTAATGAGTAAATGAATGTTCAATTAAATTTCGATCTCATAATCTGAGCTATTTGAAGCTTGGTTACCAACTGTAAACCTGGATTTAAAGAAGCCACTCCCAAAGATGTTTTCTTATTTACTCTTCAAGTTC
>SEYY01001098.1:204295-206795 GCA_009176605.1 Armadillidium nasatum | reverse complement strand
TATATATATATATATATATATATATATATATATATATATATATATATATATAAAAGAGAAAGGTTCTTCACCTGTGTTACTCCTAATGAAAATGCATAAAGTATCAGAAAGGTTTTTGAACGTCTTATATTAGAAATAAGAGGAAGGTTCTTCACCTGGGTTATTCCTAATAAAAATGCATATAGTATCACTAAGGTTTTTAAACTTCTTTTAATAGAAATAAAAGGAAGGTTCTTCACCTGGATTATTCCTAATTAAAATGCATATAGTATCACAAAGGTTTTTAAACGTCATTTAATGGAAATTGAGGAAAGCTCTGAAATATTCTCTGTACTTACTAGCTTCCGATATATTTCTTAACAGTTTAAACGTTATTGAGGCTAAATTTTGATTTAGCTGATTATCAGTTATCGAAGATAACTTTCGAGTTAGCTGATTATCTCTTATCGAAGCTTACTTTTGAGATAAATGCATTGTCTTTTGAGTTAGCGGATTAGTTTTTATCGAAGTAACGATTGAGTAAGCGGATTAGCGGTTATCGAAACTGTTTTTTGACTTGGCAGTTCAGCAATAAAGAAGCTAACTCTTCGGTACGCTGTCCACTATATATATATATATATATTATATATATATATATATATATATATATATATATATATATATATATATATATATATATATATATATATATATATATATATATATATATATATATATATATATATATATATATTTAAGTATGCATGTGTTTGTGTGTGTGTGTTTAATTGGATAGGTGATTCATATCACTTTCAAGTGAGTAAATGGATATGCAGATTAGGTTTGTTTAGTTAGTGTAATCAGAGCCTTCGTTTATTACTCAAAATGTTTGAAGAAGTCATTAAATCTTTTTAAATTTTAAAAAGGTCCATTTATAAAAAAAAAAGTTTTTTTTTTTTTTTTTTTTTTTTTTTTTTTTTTTTTTTTTTTTTTTTTTTTTTTTTTTTTGTGCAGTGTGAATTCCATTCCCATTTGTTCTTCTTACTTATATTGTTTAGAGGGGGAATTTATAAGGGGGGTTTTTCTCAAGCAGTTGGGGATAAATATTTTAACTTCCATTCTTATTCTAAAGAGTGATTTGGGTTGGCGATTTTTTTATTTTATTTTCTCCCGAAGGTTGAATATTATTTTTGGCTCCCATTTCTTACCTTCCATTTTCTTTGGTTAGTTTTTTTTTTTTTTTTTTTTTTTTTTTTTTTTTTTTTGAGGGGTCTCTTTTCAGTGGGCGTGTTTATGGTGGGATTTTCCTTCGTTTTTTTATTTTTTATTTTTTTATTTATTTTTATTTTTTTTTTTTTTTAACTTTTTTTTTTTTTTTTTTGCCCAAACATAGAATGCGCTCGAATGATAAAGTCAGATAGTCAAATTGGAATGAGTGTTTGCGAAAGACTTGTATTCCTGTTTAAAATATACCAAACATCCGTATTTTAATTCGAAACATCTGTATAAAATACACAGTACGTAACGGATATTAAACATCTATCCACTTTTAACATCCGGAGCAACGAATCGAACTGGAATAGAACATTCATTCAAATACAGCTATTACGTTATACGAAATTTGTATCCATCGAAATAGGATGCTTGCAATGGGATATATATATATATATATATATATATATATATATATATTATATATATATATATATATATATATATATAATATATATATATATATATATATATATATATATATATATATATATAGTGTGTGCGTGTGTGTATGTTTGTGTGTGTGAACGCTTGAATGAATTTAGGTTTGTCTGTCTGTTCGTAATAAGAGACATTTCGTGGCTTTAGAATGATAATAGCGAAATGGGAATTGCTTGCTTCACAATTACATAGATCGAGATAATGTAATATAAAGATACAAGTTAATGGGGCCAAATTATACATATTTGATTGTTGAGTAAATGCGCGGAGAAAGAGATGTGAGAAAAAGCGTATGCAACAATGCTTTTTTTTTTTTTTTTTTTTTTTTAAATATTTTTTTTTTTTTTTTTTTTTTTTTTTTATTATATTTATTTATTTATTTATTTTATATTGTATTGTGTTTAATTTTTTGTTTTTTTTACTGTATATATATATTATATATATAATATATATATATATATATATATATATATATATATATATATATATATATATATATATATATTATATATATATATATAATATATATATATATATATATATATATATATATATATATTATATATATATATATATATATATATATATATATATATATATATATATATATATATTATATATATATATATATATATCGGGAGAGTAACCATAAAATAATTGGAGTAATTGATTTTTTGGAAAAAAATTTAATCATGTTGAGCAACAACTGTTTGACCAACCACCCCAGAGGTGTGACGTGTATTCCTTAGAAAGGATGAACGATGCGTAGGTCTATATACAGAGAATATTTAGGGAATATTTAGAATAT
>SEYY01001098.1:179295-194295 GCA_009176605.1 Armadillidium nasatum | reverse complement strand
AGGACAAGTTTTGAGAACCACAGGAGTGATACCATCAGGATCAGAAGCCTACTTAGTGTTAAGCTTAGAGAGAGCAGAAATGACATATTTTGGAGGAAATAACAATATTTGTCATAATGAGTTTGAGAGGGTTAAAGGAGGAGATATAGATGCGAAATCGTATAAGGAGATATTAGAGTCAATGGTTTGAGCCAAGAGTTCAGCTTTAGCAGAGAGCAAAACGACAATTGTGCCGTCAGAAGATACTTAAAGAGAGAAAGAGGAAAGAAGCAAAGTTAAAGTTGACATTTTTTTCGGAAGAATGGCCAAAAGGTGTGAGGAAGAGGAACCAAAAAAATATAGCATTTTCGACGGAGAAAATTTTTTTTGATGTTACAAAGAATTTATTTTGCACTATACTGGGATGAAATATAAGTTGCATGAGTTTCTAGAGTTTGACGACGGTAATTCCTGAAGGCATCATTCCTAGCGAATTACATGAAAACAAGCAAAGTTAAATCAAATTTTGTTAGGTTTAGTTGAAGGAAAAGAATATATAATGTACTCATCCACACCGCTCAGTAGCCGATGGATTCAGCCGCATCCACCCTGAGAGACAACCATTGAGCCATACCACTGTCTGCTGTTTAATCAATCGCTTCCAAGAAACTGGCTCAGTTGCTGACCGTCCGATGTGGGCGACCAAGAGTGCAACTGATGAAGAAACATTCACTATGGTTTTGGCGAATGTTGATAAAAAGTTTTGTAAAATCAGTCAGAAGAATATGCCAGGAGGTAAACATAAGCAAATCATCAGTGCATCATATTCTCATGACGTACAAATTTCGTCTGTACAAAGTACATCTTGTGTGAGCTCTACATCGTGATGACACAGATAGGCGGATGGAATTTTGTGAATGGATGCGCGCAAATATAGATTCGTCAATAATTTTCAGTGATGAAGCCATATTTCATTTGAATGGCCAGGTGAACCGGCACAATATGCTCTATTGGTCAGATAACAATCCACATTGGAATGAGGAGGGACACCACCAGCACAACCCGAGGACCATGGTGTGGGCTGGAATCTGGGAGGAGGAAATCATTGGCTCATACTTCTTCAATGATAATGTCACTGCTAAAACCTATTTAGAATTACTGCAAACCTTGTCTGATTACGTTGAGAATTTTCCCATACGTCGACGACAGAACGTCTTTTCTTCAGCAGGATGGAGCTCCAGCACATTTTGCAACATGCGTGCGTGACCTACTTGGACCAGACCTTTCCAAACAGTTGGACGAAAAGGACCCTTTGAGTGGCCACCCAGATCACCTGATCTTACCCTACTTGGCTATTTCCTTTGGGGTAATCTCAAATCTTGTTGTGTACAAAAATCGTCCATGCACCCTCGATGATTTAAGGAATGCAATAACAACTACATGCCAAATGATCACCTCTGAAACCCTTAGGAGTGTGAAAGACAGTTTCCTGAAGAGAATATATGCGTGTTTTAATGCAAAGAGTGCTCACTTTGGGCATGTGTTATGATTATATAAAGTATTATCTTTAATATCAATTTTCTTTTCCAAAACCTATATGGTGCGCGACATATGGGACACTATATACTATATGTATATATATATATATATATATATATATATATATATATATATATATATATATATATATATATATATATATATATATATATATATATATATATATATATATATATATATATATATATATATATATATATATATATATATATATATATTGGGGATGGAGCGATACCAAAATTTTTACCGATACCGATACCTAAAAATTCCCCGAAACCGATACCCGATACCTGAAAATATGCCGATACTTACCGATACCGATACTATAAAATACTTTACCGATACCGATACCGATACTTAAAAATATGCCGATACTTACCGATACCGATACCGATACTTCACTCCATCCCTATATATATATATATATATATATATATATATATATATATATATATATATATATATATATATATATATATATATATATATATATATATATATATATATATATATATATATATATATATATATATATATATATATATACTATTCGTTCTTCGTTTTCAAAGAATATTAGATAGTATTCTACCACTACTACTACTAATACTACTAGTTTTCTTTCTATTACTGTTAATGTATTTATCAATTGTACGAATAATATACGAGTAATAAGAATATTCAAATAGTAATAGCTACTAAATAGTAATAACAATAGCAGTACATAATTTTTTTTCGTAAATTTCTTTGCCATTTGTGAGAGTTTGTGTTTGTGTATGCGTGTCTGTGTGTATTTGTGTGTTTTTGTGAGTGTATTTGTGTGTGTCTAAATTCTTTGCTTTGCCTATGACATTTCTGACTTTTTCCATTTCAATTAACATTTTTCAAAGGATAGGAAGAGCATTAGAGGATGAGGGGATTGAGACCCCTAAAATTTCTCCTCCTCTTTTTTTTTTCCTTAGAAACCCCAAATATTTTTCTCCCTTCCTTTCCTCCCCTCCACCCCCCACCCCCATTCTCCTCCTTAAGAAGAGTCAAAGTCAAGAAAATTGATTCGATAGACTTTAGGAAAGGAAAAGTTTCAAAAAAAAATTTTAATTCATATTATATATATATATATATATATATATATATATATATATATATATATATATATATATATATATATATATATATATATATATATATATATATATATATATATATATATATATATATATATATATATATATATATATATATATTGTAACTAACTGTAAAATTAGCCGGATTTCCAGTCAGCGGGAGCTGTCTTGCCTTATTATGCAGACTTTTTTAAATTACCTGTAAATAACTTTATAAAATAAACATATATATATATATATATATATATATATATATATATATATATATATATATATATATATATATATATATATATATATATATATATATATATATATATATATATATATATATATATATATTTCTAGATTTTTTTCATAGCATTTTTGCAAATTTAATATCAATAGAAAATGTTCATAGATTTTAAAATTTGTATGAAATAAATATATTTTTAATATTCATAACTAAATTACTTAGCAAACTAAAGTTATTGAAGCATTCTTCAATGAACACAAACTTCAATAGAATTACAGGGTAATGTAGTTTACTTATTCAATGAAAATTACAATCAGAAACTTGTGATTTCTTTTTCTTTGTCAGTTCTTGGACACATGAAAAAGTGGTTGAAAGGTCACAACGCAGATCATTTTCAGACTAAAATCCGTTTTGTGGCTCTGTTTTCATTTGTATTTAAGTTGAAATCTCTCACTCACAGAGGTATATTGATACAAATGGAAGTACTGAATGTATAGTTCAGTATGCCTCTTTAGAGCCCAAATTATGTGATCTATATATCATCGAACAGGACACTTTAGCCCCAGCTCAATTTCCATCTCCTGAAAGCCATCTTGACAATTATCAGAAACTTTTCAACTGACAATTTAAATGGATATGTCCTTAATCCAACTCTTCATCAATGACTTTAGCAAAATAGTGCTGCATTCATTTTCCAAGGTTATTAAATACTGCAAAATTTTATTTTTGGCAGATTCTGCAATCACTTGTTCTTCACCACCAATAACAAGAATTGATGGTAGTTTCTCAAACATTGCAACTTTTTTTTTTTTTATCTTTTTCTTTCTCTACCAATTTTCGAGCTTGCTCTTGAAAGCTCTCAAGGCATCTATGAATTTGAATTATGTTTGTATTCTTTCCTTGCATCTGAAGACTCAGTTTATTCAGCTATTCATAAATTCCAACTAAATAGGCAAGGCACATGATCCATTCTTCAGGAGTATAGGGGCACTTTCTGAGGGTGTTAATTTTTTCGAAGTAGCTAAATTAGGCAACCTAAGCCTAACGGCCTTTTCTGCATTTGCGTGTGCAATGCGCATTCTCAGAGACCTTCCTAACCTTTTCATTGGTGGTTTACAGACCCACACGGACCCCCAGACCCCCAGATTCGAACTAATTTCACCCGGATTGAACCGCAAAAAAATGGTCATTATAGAGAGTGAGGTGAACGCAGCAATTTTGCAAACTAAGATAACTCCCTGATACCATTATTGGGGGGTTCACGGGCCCTCCGGAGTCCGGGTTCCCCTTCCCAACGACTTGAGGCCATTTTCAATGGGTTGAACCCCCTAAAATGGTGTCAGGAAAGAGCGTGAGGTCAATTTAAACGGAGTAATTTGCATTGCAAATCAAAATCCCGTTAGGTTCATGTTGCTAGATTTAGATACTTCGAAAAAATCTGACACTGAGAAAGTGCCCCCTATACTACGTTCATCATTTCATCTTTCTTTGAGATTCAAAAAATAATTAGGGCTCATTTATGAGCTCAGATACTCTCTCGGTAACATTTCCTCTCGAAAACCATTGAACATTTATATGGAAAAGAAGCACTTCATGGACGGTATCCATACCAATATAAAACTGCTTGAAAAGTCGTGAGTTTCGAGCTTCCCCATTCACAAAACTCATAAGTCTTCTCTAATGAAGCTGGAAGCATTTTTGAGGTCACTGCTTTATAATTGATCTTACAATGAGTGACTTTCACTTTTGGAGCTCGCTGTTGACACAAAATTGAAATCCTTATTTTCTCCCTAACATAGCTGGTGCTCCATCTGTTCATCACCCACAGACATCATCCAATAAAAGATTTTTGGATTTAAAGAAAGATGAAACCTTTTTGAAAATATCTTCCCTTTGTACACGAACCTGACTTAACATGTCTTGCAAACACCATCAGTTGAAAACACGATGCCACATCAGTCGATTCATCAAGTTGAATTAAAAATAAAAAAAAGTTGCAGACTTTATCTCCTGCACAACCTGATCATTAATTTCAATAGCCATTTCGCTTAATCCCCTTTTGAATAATACTGTTTGATAGTGAAATTGCTACTTAGTTATTCTCCAATCCATGTCCCAACACAATTTCCACTATTTTGAGAGTACAAGATTTGATCTAAGTTTCTCTAATTGTATGAGCTTTTTAAGCTTTGCTATCTTTTCCAGTTCTACAACACAAAAAGCTTCAATAAAAACTAAGTACAATTTTACATAAACTACAGGAGATCACACTTTTCTAAACAGTGGTTCAAATTACCCTCCCTCCCCTTGAAACCGTAAAATTTCTCCCTTGATCTAGTGTCTTACGTGTGTTTAAGAAATCTGATAACATGTATAGGTCAGAACGAAATGATAAGACTTTCATTCGGAAAAAAGTTCATGTGTTTGTTTTCTTCACCATTGTTTGTTAGTCTTGAACTTCGAAAATTAATTTGTCTAAATTAAGAATCTTTGTTTTGCTAAGCACTTAAAATTGCAATTTTTGTAAACTTGTTTTGTTAATTATAAGAATTTGTGAAATTGAGAATTTGCTTCAATATTTTTATTATTCTTTTCATTCTTAAGAAATTTTTAGATGTTGACTTATGACGATTTACATAACTTCTATATAGAGCTTATTTCTGTATTTCTAACTTTTTTGCCACCTGATCCTTATTTGAAGGACCTATTTTGAGTGGTTCCATGTACCAAAATAAACTACAGCATTTAGATGCATATTAAGTGAAAGGTTTAGATTTAGGACTGTGAACTATATCCAAACTTGTGTTAATATCTATGTAGATATTTTTTTACATTATGTGGCTGAGAGTAGAAAATATTATCAAAATTAAAAAATTTTTCCATATATATATATATATATATATATATATATATATATATATATATATATATATATATATATATATATATATATATATATATATATATATATATATATATATATATATATATATATATATCATCTAATTATTAGGAAATTTTTAGAGTAGATAAAATTGGACAAATTTCACAACAATTACTTAGGGCACTTTTCTTTTAGCCAATTATTTAACCTTTGGGCAAGCCAGTACAATATCGTTCCCATGGGATCAGATGGTTGGGTATGTAAAAAATGAATAGAAGCTATGTAACTATTCCAGTTCTATCTAATCTAAATATGACATAATAATCGTATTAACAATAAAAAAAAATAATGTAAATTTTCAACTTCGACAATATTTTTTATCTCTGCCAGATAATGTTTTAAAAAAAAAAAAAATGCACAGAGAATTTTTCATTTTTGATTATTATTTAAAGGAGAAAAATTAAGGTATTATATAATACTCCATTTAAATGTTGTAGGTATTTTTCTAGATTAGTCTATTCAAAATAGGACCAGGTGTCAAATGACAAGAAACAGAAAAAATGCTCTAGAATCTAGATCGAAGTTTTATAAATTCTTCATTTTATTTTTACTTGCAAAATATCTTTAAATTGCATGAATGAATTGTAATATCATAAGAGGACGTTTTTATAATATATATATATATATATATATATATATATATATATATATATATATATATATATATATATATATATATATATATATATATATATATATATATATATATATATATATATATATATATATATATATATATATATATTAATGTAAGCTTTGAACCTGTCTCTTTAAGGTTGTACTTAATTACCCTATTTTAATCATTTTTCATGCATATTTGTCCACCATAATATTTTTCAACTGATACATGACATACTACACCACAATTAATATAAAAAATATCTACATAAATAGTATTAGTACAAGATATTTTATAAAGAATATAAAATTTCATAAATTTCGACATCAAATGCCATTTAAATGTTAAAAGTTTAAAATTGGTGAAAAGATCACCTTTTTATAATAAAAATCTCCTATTTATTTATACCATTATGTCTCAGAGTTAGATAGAAAATTATTGCCTAGTACAAGCAAATTAACGGATTATATTATTAACGGATTAACCAAATTAACGGATTATATTGTGTCATACTAAAATATTCAAAGTCTGAAAAAAATTAAAAAAAAAAAAAAAAACCTGGTCGGCAAATCGTATCTTGAAAATGATCCGGCCGGATATATATATATATATATATATATATATATATATATATATATATATATATATATATATATATATATATATATATATATATATATATATATATATATATATATATATATATATATATATATATATATATATATATATATATATATGGTAATCCGAGTAGATGGATGGCTTTACCATCCACTTGAATCCTATTTTGACAATTATGTCCTTCTAGAATGAATAATTAATTTTTATAGGTAACATTCAAATTAATTTTTTGTGTGAGAACGATGTTATGATGTTATTAGATATCAGTGATGTTAGTATGATGATGTTAATGTGTCAAAAATGAAGGTATGATGTATAGATATGTTAATAGTGAAGGTATGATGACATCATATGGTGTTATACCCTACCCTGCCTTCTATTTTTGTGTACTCTGAAATGATAAAAATGATAACGTGTTTGAACCTTTTTTAAAAAAAATAAAATTTGATGACATTGTGGTAATGTTTGATGGCGTATGATGATTTCTTTAAAGATGACGTAATTTATTTATTTTATTTATTATTTTTGTATTATTTTCACTCATTTATTTAATTTAATTACTTTATTCTCAGCAATATTATATATATATATATATATATATATATATATATATATATATATATATATATATATATATATATATATATATATATATATATATATATATATATATATATATATATATATATATATATATATATATATATATATATATATATATATATAGGATTCAGTAGGTAGGGGGTGGGGGTGCTTGAAATGCCGTCCCCATTCTTTTTAAGATTGAAGTGGCTGTGATTTTAAGAGCATGAGAACATACACAATTCAACATCTTCAAATACATTTAAAGAGAGCTTTTATTTCGCAGCTGTTCTTCTTCTTCTTCAGAGTTGACTTTGTCTTAAAAATAATTTTAGAAGAAAAGAAATTGATGTAGGCAATTAATTTTAAATGAAATAAAAATAATAATAATAATAATAATAATAATAATAATAATAATAATAATTATTATTATAATCATAATAATATTAGTAGTAATGACACTAGGAACAATAGTTAAAATAATATTGATTATTATTATTATTGTTATTATTATTATTATTATTATTATTATTATTATTATTATTATTATTATTATTATCATTCTTATTATTTATTAGTTGTTACTGTTGTTTTTTGGTTTTGTTGTTATTTGCCATCATCGCGTTTTGGAGTCTATAAAAATGCTAAAAAATGGTCCATAAAATCCCGATATGGAGCTCGAACCGTGGTCCGTTGCAAGTTCGCGAATAACAGCTGACAGGAATGTCATTGAGTCCGACCTTCTCTCCAGTTATTTATTTTTATTATTATTATTTCTTTTTTTTTGGGGGGGGGGAGAGGGGTCTGTCTGTCTGTCACTGTCAATCTATTTTGTTTCTTATTTTTTAAGGGCTTTGAACAAAACTCTTAAAATAATTAATTTTTTCTTTATTAATATTTTAATTACGGTACATTGTCTCTCGAACACACACACACACACATTCACACACATTCACTCTCTCTCTCTCTCTCTCTCTGTCACTCACTCACTCACTCACTCACTCTCTCACACGCATACACACGCATACACACGCGCGCACACATTCCTAACTTCCATGCAACCCTCTTTTTTATATCTCCCCCTCCCCCCAAGACCCCAATTGCGTGTCCTTCCTTAACAGCAAATTTTATTTGCTTTACTTTTCCATATACGTATTTTCTTGTTGACTTAAATGAATATTTGAATAATTTATTATTATGATTATATATTATTTTAGCTGAATATTTCATCATTTTTTTTGTTTTTTTATTTTTTTTTCTATATTAAAATTAGTGTAATTATTATTATTATTATTATTATTATTATTATTATTATTATTATTATTATTATTATTATTATTATTATTTGAATATGAAATGTCTACTTGGTTAAGTTTGTTTGTTTTTCTATTAAAATTATGAAAATTTAAATTTTCAAAGGATAATAATAATAAAATAATAATAATAATAATAAGTATAATAAGAATAATAGGTACAATGGTAACAAATATTTAGTTTTAATGCATTTTGAAACAATAATAATAATAATAATAATAATAATAATAGTAATAATTTTTAGAGTTGGTCCAATTGTTATCTGGCTCTGTTTTAAAAAGTAAAGCTTTTTAAAAAGCCCAATGTTCCATTAATAAATCTCTCTCTCTCTCTCTCTCTCTCTCTCTCTCTCGAGAGAGAGAGAGAGAGAGAGAGAGAGAGAGAGAGAGAGAGAGAGAGAGAAATAAAAATGGCCAATAAAAATATTTACCAAACCTGACCAAACATTTGTTATTCAAAAAAAAATTTTTTTCCTTTACTTATATGTCTATACAGGTCGTCCATAACTCCCCCCTCCCACATTGTTCTCCCGCCCTCCTCCCTCGCCTCTCTCCTGCCGAAAAGACTCTACACTTTTGTAAGCGCTTGTAAACACACGTTGTTCATATACTTTGTTTTGAGGAGCTATTTTTAAAGCAAATAGAAAGACCTTTTACTTTATTATTATTATTATTATTATTATTATTAGTAGTAGTAGTAGTAGTAGTAGTAGTTAGAGTATAATAATTGAAGCACGAAATTCAGATACAGTTAGTGGCTTATTTTGTAGCATGTTTTGGGGGTTAACATCCCCTCTTCCATTTTTGAGGGGGTAGATTTTGGGGTTGCAACCCCTCACTTTTTTCTCAAATTTCATACGTTTAAAAGTAGTATTAAAATAATACATGATAAATGAAATGATTTTTATTTGCATTCCTTCTCTTCTCTCTCTCTCTCTCTCTCTCTCTCTCTCTCTATATATATATATATATATATATATATATATATATATATATATATATATATATATATATATATATATAATATATATATATATATATATATTTTTTTTTTTTTTTTTTTTTTTTTTATTATATTATTATTATTATTATTATTATTATTATTTTATTATTCTATTATTATTATTACATTTTTTCATGAATTGTGAGCAATTTCAAGAGTGTGGGAGAGTGTCTTTCTTGGTTTTAGTCAAATATTTAAAAGTTGGTTACATAACTCTCAAACTACCGCTAGTCACGTTCTGAAACCCTTCAAATCTTTCTACCTTTCTCAGGTATTATTATTAGTAGTAGTAGTAGTTGTAATTATTATTAATGGTAGTAGTAGTTAAAGTAGTAGTTGTAATTATTATTAATGGTAGTAGTAGTTAAAGTAGCAGTAGTATTAGGAATTTTTTTCATTTATTATTAGTTGTGAGAAATTGTTGCGCTTTTATCTGTCAAAACCAAAAGGTGTGCTGGTTCGAATTCAGCTTTCCGGGTCCGTAGTCTGAAATTTTTCGTGGGGAGGGGGGGACTGAAGATCTTGTATTTCTGCATTGAATGGAAATACAACTTTGTAGAGAATTTTCTCTCAATAATTCTCATTTGTAAAATCAAGTGCCGAGATGTATACAGTCTCTAAATTTTACCATTGTTTTGTTTTTTTGAACGTTAATTAATTAAAAAGTATCCTAAAATTTCGTGTTTTGGCTTCACACTTTTTAATTCATATAATATCGATTTATAGTTTCAGGAATTGTAATGTAATTTTTCAATACATTATGGTTGGTGGTTTATGGTTGAATAATGAAGGCTGTGTTTGCAAATATTAAAATATATAAAAATGGAGAGTAATTTGACAACACATATATAATAATAATAATAATAATAATAATAATAATAATGGTGATAATACCATTGTAATGTAATTAAAAATATAGAGAGTGCGGGAAGCTCTGTGGCTACAACATTTTGTATTAAATTTATTTATTTAAAAAAAAATAATAATAAAAAAAAAATTTGGTGTAAATTAAAAGTTAAAAAAGTGAATGTTTGAAAATTTCATCCTTCTTTAAAGATCGTTAGAATTATTTTCTAAAATCGAATAATATTAATGCGAGTTCTATAGATAACTCTTTTGTTCCTGGCAGAAATACAGAGCTCCGGACGGGGCACCTACCGTGGAGCTCCAAGGCTTTAGGGGGGTGAATCGGAGCCGGAGGAAATAAAAAATATTTTTTTTTGTGTGTGTGTGTGTGAATGAAAATAATGGGGTCCCGGGCCAATTACCGGTTCAGCAGCCCTGTACTTCCTCACTAACAGTGAATGATATACAGCGTGAATTTTTGTTCCACAAAATTGGTTTCTTTGCTTCTCGTAAACATTATATATATATATATATATATATAGATATTATAATATATAGTAACATTCTATATTACTTTTATATATTATATATGAAACTGTTCTTTTATATATATTATATATGTTTATATATATATATATATATATATATATATATATATATATATATTATATATATATATATATATATATATATATATATATATATATATATATATATATATTGATGAGAAAGTTTGATTTTGTTTTTTATTGAGATCTGAAGATTATTTTCCAATAAAATTTAGTGTTTGACAAACCGCGGTCAAGAGAGGTCACCTTTGGGGTCATATTTCGTTCATCTCTTCTGTATTATAACTTTATTTACAATTTTTTTTTTTTTTTTTTTTTTTTTTTTTTTGCGGTTGTTAATGAGATTAAACAGTTGGATGCAGTTATACGAATAATTACAAATTAATAAAATATGTTCTAATCTTGTAAAATCACTATATATATATATATATATATATATATATATATATATATATATATATATATATAATATATATATATATTATATATATATATATATAAAAATATATAAATTATTTTATTTTATTATTATTATTATTATTATTATTATTATTATTATTATTATTTTACATTTTTATTTTTAAACAATATTCTAATTTTAATATCAAAAAAAAAAAAATAATAATAATAATAATAAATTTTTTTTTTTTTTTTTTATATATTTTTAATAATAATAAATAATAATAAATAATAATAATAATAATAATAATAATAAATAATAATAATATAATAATATACTGAAGATTTGATGTCATAGCAACTATTTCTTTTTGAAAATGAAAAGAAATAAAAAAGAAAAAAAAAAAAAAAAAAAAAAAAAAAAAAAAAAAAAAAAAAAAAAAAAAAAAATATAAATATATATATATATATATATATATATATATATATTATATATATATATATATATATATATATATATATATATTATATATATATATATATATATATATATAAAGAAAAAATTAATTTTAAAAAAAAAAAAAAAAAAAAAAAAAAAGTTTTTTTTTTCTTTTTTTCTCAGTTTAAAATAATTTTAAATTGGCGAAGGAAGTGTGGTAAAATAAAAAAAATAAAAAGTAAAAAAGAAAATATTAAAAAAATTAAAAAGAATAATAAATTAAATTGAGTATCAAAAAATTTGCGTAAAAGAATAAAAAAAGTAAAATAAAATTAACTTTAAAATTAGAGACGCTGTTATAAGTGGTAGTGCCGTTAGGAGAGATGTCTGTTGGGTATAGCAAATCAAGGGGTACTCAGATGCTCTGGACACACGCTTAGAATAAATGATGAGGGATTGCCTTTGAAGGTTATTTTGTAGGCAATTGGGGGGTGGGGGTGGAAACCCATGTGGAGGTTGATCGATAGAAAGGGATATTAATATGGATGAAGGAAGCAGATTGACTTAGAGGGGAGTAATGCATGGAATATTTCTTTAAAGGCGTTACTTATATCAATAGCCCGGAAGAATACAAAACCCACCGTTATATATATATATATATATATATATATATATATATATATATATATATATATATATATATATATATATATATATATATATATATATATATATATATATATATATATATATATATATATATATATATTATATATATATATATATATAATATTAATGTCAATGTTTCAGTCAATGCTATGACCATTTTCATAATAATGGTCATACGCTACAAAAATTGTCCTAACGAATCGTTGGGACAAGTGGCAAAAATGTCACAGTAAAATTTTCATTAGAGAAAACACATGTTAATCATAAGAAAGTCGCTTCACCGATTTATTTTCGAATAAGAAAATAACTGAAAAAATTTGTTGTGACATTTTTGCCATTTTTGCCATTGTCCCAACGATTCGTTAGGACAATTTTTGCACTGTAGCATTGAAAACAAAATGTTGACAATAACTTTAATATATCCTTAATTCTTATTATTATATATATTATATATATATATATATATATATATATATATATATATATATATATATATATATATATATATATATATATATATATATTATATATATATATATATATATATATATATATATATATATATTATATTATATTAATAATAATAATTTTAATAAAAAAATAAAAAAAAAATTTTTAATAGTAATAATAGCAAGCTAAAATAATAATAATAATAATAATAATAATAATTTGTATATAATAATAATAATAATAATAATAATAATAATAACTGCTGTACGTTACTAATTATTAAAATTCTTATATAATACAGATAATTCCCATTCAACTTTAATATAAGGTTTTAAAAACACTGAAATGAAAACAAGAGTTAACAAGGTGGGATTTACATTCACTGAATATTTATATTCAAAGTTAAATAACATTAAGAAATAAAAGAAAAACCTTGAAATTTTTGTCCTTTATTCATATTTTGAACATTATTTATACATCATAAATTTATTTTTGAGTGTTTTAAGTGTGTTCTTAGGCATGTATGTTTGATGGAGTCTATGTTTGTGCATATTTTAGAAAGGGTATGTATTTTCAGAGTGTACGTTACAGGAAGTACTGATTACATGTACTTTTAATGGAGTGTACACCAGTATATATGGTAAAATGGTTGCATTTTTACTGCAGTTTACGCCAATGTATTTATTGAAGACCTGAGAATGTATGGGGATATGTATTTCTGATAAAGATTAGGCCAATGAAGTAGTGAGGAAATGTATTTGTGAGAGTTTACGCCGATGACTCAACTCTTTATTCCTCCACTCATATCAAATCTGTTTCCTCTTTTGCTTCAAGAGTTGCTTCTCGTCTTCTACTTTCAGATTTTGTTCTTGCCAATTACAGTTAATAAGTTTTTTTTTTTTCCTTTGTATTCCTTTTTCTAGAGTTTGCGCCAGTGAAGGATTTGTGTCTTTAAATGCTACGTTATTTTTAAACCACCAATAACATATCTGAAGTTCTAGCTCTCATCAGCACAAAGAATGAACATAATTGAAATTAAAGGACAAATATCTCAGAAAACGGGAATAATAATAATAATAATAATAATAATAATAATAATAATAATAATAAAATTAATAATTTATTAATAAATAATATATATATATATATATATATATATATATATATATATATATATATATATATATATATATATATATATATATATATATATATATATATATATATATATATATATATATATATATATATATATATATATATATATATATTAAAGTAAAATATATATTTATATATATAACCTCTTTAACTATCGTCCTAACCTTTTGCTTATGACTGAGACCCAGCTAGAGAGAGATTTCTTCACTAACAATCTTAATTAATACCTCACAATTTCCGATAAAATGGTGAAGTCCGTGTCTGTATAAACATTAATAACTCCTGTGACAGGTCTCGTAAATCTAAATCCCCAAATTTCGATGTTTTATGGCTGGAAATCTGTCTTCCTACTACTACCATTATCTTGTGTTTCTGCTATTGTTCCCTTAATGGAACAAATATCTTACTACTTCTCACGAGACTGTTACTTCTTCACACCCAAATGCCGAGTTCCTCTATTTACGGGATTTCAATACATGTACAACACACTGAG
>SEYY01001098.1:166795-174295 GCA_009176605.1 Armadillidium nasatum | reverse complement strand
ATTTGCACATGCAATACAAAATAATAGTAATCTCTTATCTAGATAGCTTTAAAACATAAATGAGTAGGTGCTTGAAAAGCTATCAGATAATGTTGTGTTCCATCAACGTATGAATAAAAGCTTTAAAGTGACTGTGACCTCGTCTCTGCAACTGTATTGACAAAAGACTGAAATCCAATTTCATTTTTTCTTGCTTCTCTTCTCTTTGTATCCGTTATTCAGTCTCATCGCACATCTAAAATATATTTTTATTACTATAATTAAAACTATCCCAGGTTTATTACTATAAAATCTTTAAATATTTTTAATTATAACTCAGTATGCATGATCATGCTTTCTTGCAACTCAGTTAAGATTTAAGATGGTATTGGACTCCATTTAGTCTTGTTTGAAGCTAAAAGGGACCATAAATTTATCAATAAATAATTATAAAATTAGTCACCAGCATATGCCCTTTTGGAGGTTGAAAAATTGGCCATACAATGAAAGCTAGATCGAGAGATTTAACAGAATTTAACATTGGATGGCGAAATATTTAATTAATTATTTAAATTAGATCATATATCCTAGGCCAATTAGGGTAGGATGGTAGTTAATTACTGTCTGTGTATACTAAATATGACCTTTCCATTTTCATTTTGGAAATGACTTCCTCCCATAGCTCAATATTATTTCAATCAACTTTTTCTACATATTTTTAGTAATAATAATAATAATAATAATAATAATAATAATAATAATAATAATAATAATAATAATAATAAGAAGAAGAAGAAGAAGAAAATCTAATAATAATAATTGCAAATCAATTTTTAATAAAGTAACTAATTAGAAATAAATACATGTCTGATTATGATCTACGAATCTGAAGGAGTAATAATTTTGAATTGTGAAATGAAATATTTTGATAATAATAATAATAATAATTATATAAAAATTAAAGCTTACTTTGTTCAAACATATCAATAAGTGTTGGTGTGAATGAATCTGGAATATCATCTAATTTCCTAAGACGACGCTTTTAATTTCTATGTTTGTCAACTAGAACGATATATATATATATATATATATATATATATATATATATATATATATATATATATATATATTATATATATATATATATATATATATATATATATTATATAATGTATTATAATAATAGCTATCATTATAATTATTATTACCGATGTTACTGAAATATCTTAACATTTTTATTAATATCTTATGGTTATTATCATTATTGCTAATTTTATAATATTTTTTTATTATAATTAACTTTATTATTATTGTTTGTTATATGAATCATATTAGTATTTTGTTTATTAAATAATTTATAAAGTTGATTATGTATTAAACTGTAGCCGGGGTTCAATTGAAACTAATATGTATCCCCTTAGTAGCACCCTTTTCAGAGAACTGGACAACTACCATATTATTATTATTATTTTATTTAGTAGTATAGGACCAACTGTAATATTGTTAAACCTGTAAATTTCCTTTCTCTTAATTAATAAAATTTTTGGAATTATTTTTTATTTTAAATTCAAAATGAAAGGAAACTAAGATCCTGATAAAGTTAAAAAGAAATTATCCCAACTTAATATACGAAAATACTCATGCTGCAAAAGAGTAGTTAATTTTTGGCATTGTTTTCCAAAGGAAGTTGTTGAGTGTGATGAACTTGAAATATTTAAAGGATTAAATAGATATATGGATAGTATTGGCATCATTTAATATATCATGACTAAGCATAAATTGGTAGGATGGTAGTTAATTATTGGAGGTAGCCTTTGTGTACTAAATATGACCTCAGTCTAATCAAATGACTAGCAGTGTGCAGTTAGCATGTACTGTAGCTGTAGATAAGGCATTTATGGTTGGAATATGTGTTGGCTTTTTCTATGAATTATAATGTTGATGAACCTTTGGGTGCAGGTAAATAGGTCTTTGTGACTTCTTACTTATATATATATATATATATATATATATATATATATATATATATATATATATATATATATATATATATATATATATATATATATATATATATATATATATATATATATATATATAGAGGAGTAATATTAAAATAGTTTATCTCAAATAGAAACTTACATTAATATAAGATGTTCCATTTCTACTGTACACTGAAACAGTTTCCATAGAATAAATAAAATTTTGTTTTTTAAAACTCTTCAAACCGTTTAAGAATTAGATCCATTTCCCTAATTTTTTGATTAACTGTCAAGCAACTTTAAGGGTCAATGCCATGAATACTTCCTCATAAAATTTTCTTTGGCCAAATATAAAAATAATGAATTTTAATGTTGGTACAGAGAATTGCTGAATCGGTTTATTTAAAATGCTAATGCTGTAATTCTGACCGTAAATTTGAGTGAAGGTCAGATTACTCAGTAAAAAAAATTATCCTCAAAGAGTCAAGACAGGCCAATCTATTCTATCATCCCAACTTTTAAATTATAATTATATGTAAATAAATTTTATAAAAGTATTATACTTTTTTTTTACTATGAAGACAATCTCTTCTATAATATACAATTATTACTAATAAATATCTTACGCTTGGTATACTTAATACAGGAACTTTTAAATAAATCTAATTGTAATCTTATTACCTATAAGTTGGAGACATCTACAACTTATAAATGAAGTAGACTAGGTCATGAATAAGCTGATATGTCTTTAATTTTTTTATGATAATTAATAGTTATAAAATTGTTTTTTATTGCTATTTTAATTTTTATTAATCCTTTAAGTTTTTCATAGCCTATATTACAATTTTCAATTATTTTTTCATAGATATTTGATCATTATTATTTTTTCAGTATATATGGACAGTAAATTCATATTTATGGCAAAAAATCAATTACATTACAATTATATAAATCATATAAATTCAGAAATTTTAATATGATATTCATTTAAATAAGGTTAGAATCTGATTTGAATTGTGGTATATGGTTAATATTTTGTTTCATGTTTAAGATTTTATTTTTCACGCTGTACAAAAATTTCAGTTTACCTATAATTGGATAATTCAGAGAGTTGCAAATTTTATTTAGAGATTTTTTTTGTATAATCAGTTATTTCATCCATGGCCACTTTTCAGGAAATTTTCTGAAAATTCAATTTGCCCAAATAAACTGAAATAATTATATATATATATATATATATATATATATATATATATATATATATATATATATATATATATATATATATATATATATATATATATATATATATATATATATATATATATATATATATATATATATATATATATATATATATATATATATATATTATTTTTAAAATATTAAAAAATATATATTTATTTTTTATTTTTTTATTTTTTTTTTTAAAAAAAAAAAAAAATTTTTTTTTTTTTTCCAAGTCCAAGCAAAGTTTTTTCTTTTTAATTTCTTACTTTAACATCCTATGTTTTCCTACCTTTATTAAGTATGAAGAACTTACTATTTTTAACAATGTCTGTTGAAAATTTTTATAAAACATTGAAAAATTTGTGTCTGTTGCTCTGAACAAATCACTTTTCCACAGGAAAAAAAAAGTGTGCTCAGTTTATTCAAATTCACTTAACTTAAATTTTAAAAGTATATTAATGTTAATTTTAGTATCTATAAATTATTAAGTCGATAAAGATTGAACAATTAAAGTAAATGTATTAGTTCTGAATTATAGCTAGTGTGAATACTCTGTAAGCAGATAGTATTGAACTTTGCACAATAGTTTTTTTCTTCTTTCAAAAATATGGGAAGCATGTTGTACAGTTAAATGGTCTAAATATAGTACACATTGCAGCACAAAATAATAATTACATTAATAAAAGTTAAAATTTTTCTTCTTCTGTAATTTTCTTCAAAATCTTTGCAATGGTTCTTTATAATATTTTTACTTAAAAACATTTTTATTTTCTAGTGTAGTATATTACAATGACCGACAAAGACATTTGAATCTGTAAAACCATTTTAATGTCTTCAAAAGGCATTTCCTCCATTAATTGTATAAGCTCACTTGTAGAAAAGAAAGAGGAGTAGGAAGTTAAGATAAACAATCAATCACCACTTCCTCAAAAAAGTCTAGACTTTCCATCCCTTTTCAAATCAATATTTTATATTGATTAATCATTAAATCAACAATTAAAAAAGATTTTTTTTTAATCCGATGAGAATGAGGTAGTTTTCTGGTTCTTGTTGCAAATAGAATAAGATAAACAATCAATCACCACTTCCTCAAAAAAGTCTAGACTTTCCATCCCTTTTCAAATCAATATTTTATATTGATTAATCATTAAATCAACAATTGAAAAAGATTTTTTTTTGTATCCGATGAGGAATGAGGTACTTTTCTGGTTCTTGTTGCAAATTTTTTCGCTTAACATGAGTATCAATTTGAAACTTGTAATTGAAATTTGTGTAATTTTATTTTTTATAATTTTTGAAATTATTTTACAAGAAAACTGAAAGCATTTATGACCAGTTACATAAACTATTAGTCTTTTACAAAAATTTATATATCTACGATGGGTCTTGTGGCTTCTAACTGTCTCTATTTCCTTATGTTCATATATATATATATATATATATATATATAATATATATATATATATATATATAATATATATATATATATATTATATATTTTTTTTTTTTTTATGTCTCCTCCGGTGGGCAAAGGCCAGAGGCCTACCAAATTCCACCGGAGTTGGGAAAGGTCTATAATCATGGTCGATGGTGGCCGACGTGTCCAGATACACGGCGTTTGAAAGTATGCAAGTCAAAGGAAGTTGGGAAAACAGATATGAAGGGAGTGTGTTCCAGACTTTACCAGTAGAGTATATGTAAGATTGAGCATAGCGGTTAAGTCTGGGGTCGGAGAGTTGGACAGAGAAAGGATGAGACTGTGTAGAAAGGCGTGTCGCACGAGCTCTTCTCAATGGAGGAGGTATGCGACGAGAGAGTTCAGAAGAGCAGTGTCTGTTGTAATAGCGATAGTATAGAGAGAGTGACGCAACAATTCGACGGGCAGAAAGAGATTGAAGAGAGTTAGTAAGAGCAGGAGAGTTGATGAGACGAAAATGCCCTAGACTCCACCTTCTCTAAGAGAGCTGTATGTGTGGAACCACCCCAGATGTGCGAAGCATACTCCATACAGGGACGAACAACACCCCTATACAGAGCAAGCAACTGGGGTGGCGTGAAGTAATTCTGAAGGCGCCTCAGAACACCCAACCTCTTAGAAGCTTGTTTAGAAAGAGAAGTAATGTGATCTTTCCAAGAAAGATCACGAGAAAAAGAAACACCAAGAATATTAAGGACAGATGAAGGTTTGAGTTGTGTGTTTTCGAAGAAGATATCATAGTTGTGTGGAAGATTGTGTCGAGTGGAGAGATGGAGGAATTGAGTTTTTGAGGCATTGAAAACAACCATGTTTTCTCTGCCCCAATTTGAAATACGAGAAAGATCAGAGGTTAGTTGCTCCAAGGCTACCCTTCTCGAGTCTATCAACTGCTGTTGGGTGGGACGTTTTTCAAAATGGAAGGAGTAATGAAGGGTGGAGTCATCAGCATAGGAGTGGATAGGAGATGAGGTGAGGAGAGAAGGTCATTAATGAAAAGTAGAAAAAGTGTTGGGATAGGACAGAACCCTGAGGAACACCACTATTAATAGATTTAAAGGATGAACGGTGGCCGTCTACAACAGTTGCTATAGAACGACCGGAAAGGAAATTAGCGAGAAGATCACAGAGAGAAGGATAGATACCGAAAGAGGGAAGTTTAGAAATCAAAGCTTTGTGCCAGACTCTATCGAAGGCTTTCGATATGTCCAGCGCGACAGCAAAAGATTCACCGAAATGCCGAAGAGCGGAGGACCAAGAGTCAGAGAGAAGGGAAAGAAGATCACCAGTAGAGCGTTTCTTACGAAAGCCATACTGGCGATCAGAGATAAGATTAGAAGAATTGAGATGTTTCCAAATCTTCCTGTTAAGGATAGATTCGAAAACTTTAGAGAGAACGGAGGTCAAAGAAAGAAATAGGACGGTAGTTGGAGGGTTGAGAGGGGTCCCCCTTCTTCGGCACAGGTTGAATGAGCGCACGTTTCCAGCAAGAAGGGAAGGTTGAAGTAGAAGACAAAGACGAAATAGTTTACCAAGGCAGGGTGCAAGCTCGGAAGCACAAGTTTTGAGAACCACAGGAGGAATACCATCAGGACCGTACGCCTTCTTAGTTAAGCTCAGAGAGAGCAGAAATGACATCTTTAGAAGAAATTCTAATTTTAGGCATAAATGAGTTAGAGGGGGTTGAAGGAGGAGGAATAGCTCCGGAATCGTCTAAGGTTGAATTAGAGGCAAAAGTTTGAGCAAAGAGTTCAGCTTTAGAAGAAGGTAAAACAGCAGTTGTGCCGTCGGAAGATACTAAAGGAGGGAAAGAGGAAGAAGCAAAGTTAGAGAGTTGACATTTTTTGCAAAATGCCAGAAAGAACGTGAAGAAGAGGAACCAGAAAGATTATTGCATTTTTTTACGGAGAAAGGAGTTTTTAGTGTTACGAAGGATAGATTTTGCACGATTCCGGGATGAAATATAAGTAGCGTGAGTTTCTGGAGTTTGAAGACGACGGTAATCCCTGAAGGCAGCATCCCTGCGGCGGATAGCACGAGAACAAGCAGAGTTAAACCAAGGTTTATTAGGTTTAGTAGAAGGGAAAGAATATGGAATGTACGCCTCCATGCCAGAGAGAATCACCTCGGTAATGCGTTCTGCACACTCCGAGGGACCCCTCCCACGGAAGCAATAATCATTCCACGGGAAATCAAAGAAGTACGACCGCAAGTCCGACCAGCTTGCGGCACCGAAAGTGCCACAAACGTTTCCTTTCCGTAGAAGGGGGTCTTTCCTGCGGAAGACTTGAAGAGATAGAAGAGGATACAGAGATAAGAAGATGATCGGAGGAACCCAGAGGAGGAAAGAGTTTAACAGTATAAGGAGAAGGATTAGAAGTTAGGAAAAGGTCTAGAATGTTGGGTTCATCTCCAAGACGATCAGGGATACGAGTAGGGAGCTGCACCAACTGCTCAAGGTCGTTTTGGATAGCGAAAATGGAAGGCACGTTCACCAGCTGTATCATGAGAACTAGAAGAAAGCCATTGGCGGTGGTGAACATTGAAATCACCTAATATGATGATTTCAGAGAAAGGAGAAGAAGAGAGAATGTGCTCTATTTTGGAGTTTAAATAGTCGAAGAATTTACCATAGTCAGTAGAATTAGGAGATAAATAAACTGAACAAATGAATTTAGTCGTAGAGTGGCAAGAGAGCCTAAGCCATAAGGTGGAAAATTCGGAAGACTCCAAATTAGAGACACGAGAACGACATCGTTGCGCACATATGCACAACAACCGCCTTTGGCTGAAAATTGAGGATAGAGACAGTAGGAGGAAACAGAATAGGGTTTG
>SEYY01001098.1:144295-146795 GCA_009176605.1 Armadillidium nasatum | reverse complement strand
AAAATACAACCGCAAGTCAGACCAGACCTAAATGCCAAAAACATTGATTAATATTATTATCATTATTATTATTCTTATTATTATTATTATCATTATATATATATATATATATATATTATATATATATATATATATATATATATATATATATATATATATATATATATATATATATATATATATATATATATATATATATATATATATATATATATATATATACTGTGAAAACCCGATTTTTCTAGGAACAACTAATATTTAACTACCACCTTTAACCAATTCTAGATAACCTAACTTAACGTTTTTTCTAGGAAAATCGGGTTTTTACGGTAAAAGAAAACGATATATATATAATATAATATATATATATATATATTATATATATATATATATATATATATATATATATATATATATATATATAATATATATATATATATTATATATATATATATATATATATATATATATATATTACATTTTTTAAGAATAATTTTATTTTCTAAAAAAATTTATTGCCAAATGTTCATAAAAAAATAAAAAAATAAAAAAAGGTTTTGCGCGAAATCTTGAAGTAAAACCTAACATGAATAAGAAATTTAGTTGATGTTGTTATTATTATTATATTATTTTTTATTACTTATTATTATTATTATTTATTTATTATTATTATTATTATTATTATTATTATTATTATTATTATAAATTATTACATAATTATTATTATAAAGTATTATTAAATTATATAAATGAATAAATAAATATAAATATTTCATTAGCTGAATATTATTATTTTTACTCTGATATTTATTATTATTATTATTATTATTTCAATTTTTATTCTTTAATTAATAATAATGACGCTGCCGTGGCTTAACGGTAGAGTAATTGACACAGGTGGTTCGATTCCTCAAGTGGATCTTAGGTTGAAACTACCTAGTAAGTTTCCCAACTCGAATAGGGAACCTGTGAAGTCCGACCTTTTAAAAAAATATATATTAAGTGACTTGCTCTTCTCTTTCTATTACTACTACCACCACTAACCCACAATAATAATAATAATAATTATAATAATAATAAAAATAATTAAATAATAATAAAAATAAAAAAAAAAAAAAAAAAAAAAAAAAAAAAATAATTATAATAATAATAATAATAATAATAATAATAATAATAATAATAATAATAATAATAATAATAATAGCAATTAGTCGGATATTGATGAGAAAGGATTAGATAATGAAATCGGATTAAATCGGAATCGAATATTAAAATCCATTGCACATTATTACGTCTATTATTTTTAATTTCACTTATTTATTTCATGTCAGTTAAAAATAAAACTAATGGTGGTAGTAGTAGTAGTAGTAGTAATAGTTTATTTAAATATATAAGGTTTAAATACGAGTTATTTTTAGAGAGTATTTTGTGCCAATGTGAAAATTTCGAATTTTAATCGGTTTAAGGGTAAAGAATGTTTATTTTAACTATTTATTTATTTACTTTTTAAATTATTTATTTCTTTATTTATTTATTTTATTTTATTTATTGTTATTTATTTTATATATATTTATATATTATTATTTATCTTGATTGATGAATGTTTACATGTCAAGGAGAGCAATGAGTTCTTAACTGTTTATGTTGCATTACTGACTGGCTGCATTATTTGATATATATATATATATATATATATATATATATATATATATATATATATATATATATATATATATATATATATATATATATATATATATATATATATATATATATATATATATATATATATATATATATATATATATTAAACTTCTAAAATCTGCTATATCGGGATTCGGACCCTGACCTCTTAGATGTTAACCAAGAGTGTTACCTCCGCGCCAAGACAGTAAAGTACTGTCTTGGCGCTGAGGTAACACTCTTGCTTGCCATCCAAGAGGTCAGGGTTCGAATCCTGGTATAGCAGACTTTTAGAAGCTAAACATATTTTAACTCCACGAGCTTTATAGTGGTTTTTATATATATATATATAATATATATATATATATATATATATATATATATATATATATATATATATATATATATATATATATATATATATATATATATATATATATATTATATATATAATATATATAATATAATATATATATATATAAAAAAAAAAAAAAAAAAAAAAAAAAAAAAAAAAAAAAAAAAACACGCACGCACGCACACACTCACCATACACACACAAACAAACAAACACAGTTTTGTGAGGTACGTACAATTAAGTAATTTAGGATTAAATTGGTATCATTACTGGCATTATTACAAGTCTATTAATATGGCTCAATTTATTTGGGCAAATTTCGCCAATGATTAAAAAAAAAGTTTGAAGACTCAAAAACTGTTATTAAGGAAGGAACGAGATTTTGGTCTTGAACTTTTTGCTTATAAAAATGTTTCTTCGTTATTTGCTCATTTTAAGGGCCTTCGGCGGGAGGTGCAGGCG
>SEYY01001098.1:134295-139295 GCA_009176605.1 Armadillidium nasatum | reverse complement strand
AAGAGATATATATATATATATATATATATATATATATATATATATATATATATATATATATATATATATATATATATATATATATATATATATATATATATATATATATATATATATATATATATATATATATATATATATATATATATATTTTTAATATTTTGTTAAGTGTTAAATGTTTAGATTATTTTATTATTTATATATTTTTTTTTTTTCATCTATTTTTTTTTTCTCAAAATCTATTTTTTAAGTTCTTTAAAATAAAATAAAAGATTTTATTTTTTTTTTTTTTTTGTGGTTAAAAAATTATTCCAAAATGAACCGAAAACTGTATAATATCTACTTGAATTTTTCTTATTTATTATTATTATTACTTATTATTTTTATTACTATTATTATTATTCAAATTATTAATTCTAAAATAATAAGAAAAATAAATATTATATTGAAAAAAAATAATAATAATATATATATATATATATATATATATATATATATATATATATATATATATATATATATATATATATATATATATATATATATATATATATATATATATATATATTATATATATATATATATATATATATATATATATTATATATATATATATATATATATATATATATATATATATATATATATATATATATATATATATATATATATATATATATATATATATATATATATATATATATATATATATATATATATATATATATATATATATATATATATATATATATATATATATATATATATATATATATATATATATATAATGCTTCAAAATTGCCATTATTGATGATATTAAAGGCATCATTTTCATGCCCAAGATTCGTCGAAAATATCCTCTGGGTTCCTTACGTGACCTTAATTAATAGACTTGATATTATTTCTTTTTTTTAAATCCTTTTTCGTGCTTCATCATTATTCCTTTTTAAAGGCTATTGTCACTTGATAAATTTATTACTTTACCTTCTATAATATATATATATATATATATATATATATATATATATATATATATATATATATATATATATATATATATATATATATATATATATATATATATATATATATATATATATATATATCATCACCATCACCATCCAAACTGTCAGGCTGGTACCTGTCGGGTGCTATACCTCCAAGTTCTGTAGTTCATTATGATGCTGAGTCGTCAATCTTAGAATTTCTCTCGTCCGAGGATTAGCCTTGGTATCTCGAGCAGCTTCCTTTTTCCGTAGCCGGCTTGCTAGGCCATTCGCCACAACTACTCAGTGCTGGGAGGCGGCGTCATCTGTGAATCATATGACCCACAGTTGTTCAAAGAGAGCTTGACAAACATCTAAAGGGTCTTCCCAACCTTGTACAGCTTATTGAACAGTCTAATTGAAAAGACAAAATGATTTTGAAGTCATATTAAGTGAATACATTTGAAATAATGCAATATTGAAACTGAAATTCAAGAAACATTATATGTTATTTAACTTTTGTTACTTCACAGACAAATTTTTTATTTTAGTTGAATTTTTTATTTTATTATTATTTTACTGTCGAAAAAAAGTAGTTTTGTAACGAAAATTTTAACGTTTCTTCTACATGAATATATTTTGACTTGAAAGATGATCTTTTCTTCTCATTCATTTCCTTTATTCCCTAAATACAAGTTTCATCAGAGTTTTTATTTTGAACTCTTTCTGATTTCACCTTTCCTTCTCTTTCTTCATGTTTCCCTTCTAAAATCTTTGTTTCTTTTCTTTTTAACACGTCTTACTCCGATAACGCCAGAATCATATATATATATATATATATATATATATATATATATATATATATATATATATATATATATATATATATATATATATATATATATATATATATATATATATATATATATATATATATATATATATATGATTCATTCGTCTTCTAGTATACAAACTCTGATGATGTCCGAAGTTGACGGGCGAAACCGGTCAGCAAATGGAAGAACAAAAAATTCTTTGGAAAATTGGAAGAGAAAATTCAACTGATATTAAAATAAAGCTGAATAGAACTACTCAAATTATTGTAAAATTAAACCAGCTTCTTGCAGGCTTTTAAGATTGCTTCCGAACAAAATTAATAATGAAATCCTCCAAATACCTTTCAATAAGAACACTGATGCCTGTCGGTTAGTTACCATCGTGTGCAAATTTGACTGACTATACATCGACATTTACTTGTTACGCGACTGGTTGATTGACAGATGTAACATACCAGCGTTTATCCCTATCGTTTTAAATTCTGCACTCCTCATGTGAAGCACAAAAAACAATTATATATATATATATATATATATATATATATAATATATATATATATATATATATATATATATATATATATATATATATATATATATATATATATATATATATATATATATATATATATATATATATATATATATATATATATATATATATATATATATATATATATATATATATATATATATATATATATATATATAATTTGCTCTGATGGGCAAAGTTCAAAGGCCTATCAAATTCATTCTAGTTGGGTGAAATCAAAATAATAATAAACCAAATAAAAGGCCCACATGCTCCCGTTACATGGCATTTGAAATTGTACTAGTCTGAGGAAGTCTGTGTATATATATATATATATATATATATATATATATATATATATATATATATATATATATATATATATATATATATATATATATATATATATATATATATATATATATATATATATATATATTTATATTCTGCCTATGCCGAAGAAGGGGACAACACTCAACCCTCTAGCTATCGTTCTATTTCTTTAAACTTCGTTCTTTCTAAAGTTTTCGAATACAAGTAAGATTTTTAAACATCTCAATTCTTCTAATCTTATCTCTGATCGCCAGTATGGCTTTCAAATAAAACGCTCTACTGGTGATCTTCTTTCCCTTCTTTCTGACTCTTGGTCCTCCGCTCTTCGGTGTTTCGACGTATCTTTCGCTGTGGCACTAGACATATCGAAATCCTTCGATAAAATCTGGCACAAAGCTTTAATTCCAAACTTCCCTCTTTCAGAATCTATCCTTCTCTCTGTGACTCTCTCTCTAATTCCTTTCTGGTTGTTCTATATTTGCTGTTGTATACCGCCACCATTCTTCCTTTAAATCAATTAATAGTGGTGTTCCTCAAGGATCTGTCCTATCCCCAACTCTCTTTCTACTTTTCATTATTCATTAATGACCTTCTTTCTATTACTTCATCACCTATCCATTCCTATACTGATGACTCAACCCTTCATTACACCTTTCACTTTGAAAGACGCCCCCTCCCATCAGCAGTTAATTGTCTCAAGAAAGGTGGCCTTGGAGCAATTGATATCTTTCTCGTATTTCAAATTGAGGCAGAGAAAACATGGTCGTTTTCAATGCCTCTAAAACTCATTTCCCCCATCTTTCTACTCGACACAACCTTCCACACAACTATTACATCTTCGGTATTTCTTTTTCTCGTGATCTTTCTTGGAAGGTTCACATTATTTCTCTTTCTAAATAAGCTTCTAAGAGGTTGGGTATTCTGAGGCTCCTTCGTGATTTTTTTTCACCACCCCAGTTGCTTGCTCTTTATAGGGGTGTTCGCCCCAATATGAAGAATGCTTCACAAATCTGGGATGGTTCAACACATACAGCTCTTCTCGAAAAGGTGGAGTCCAGGGCTTTTCGTCTTATAAACTCTTACTAACTCTCTCCAATCTCTTTCTTCCCGTCGAATTGTTGCGTTACTCTCTCTATATTATCGCTATTACACGGACACTGCTTTTCTGAACTCTCACGTCGCATACCTCCTCCACTAGGAAGGGCTCGTGCGACTTAACTTTTTACACAGTCTCATCCTTTCTCTGTCCAACTCTCCGACCCCAGACTTAACAGCTATGTTCAATCTTATATGTACTCTACTGGTAAAGTCTGGAACACACTCCCATTATGTTTTCCCAACTTCCTTTGAATTGCACACTTTTAAACGTCGTGTATCGGGTCATGTCGGCCATTGTTGACCAGATTTCCGACTTTTTCCCCAACTCTGGTGGAAATTTGCCCACCAGAGTAGATAAAAAAATAATATATATATTATTATATATATATATATATATATATATATATATATATATATATATATATATATATATATATATATATATATATATATATATATATATATATATATATATATGAGAGAGAGGGGGGTGTAGTATGGCAGGGTCAGGAAGCATTTATATATATATATATATATATATATATATATATATATATATATATATATATATATATATATATATATATATATATATATATATATATATATATATATATATATATATATATTTTTTTTTTTTTTTTTTTTTTTTTTTTTTTTTTATCCAAAAAAAAAAAAAATTTTTTTTTTTTGCATTTTAAAAAAAAATTTTAATGGCAATCTTTTCATAAATATTTTTTGAAATTTTAAAATAAATAAATCCTTTTAAAATTTTTTTTTTTTTAACATCGTGTTTAATAATTGAGTTTTCTGCTTTGAATTGGTTTCATTATTATTATTATTATTATTATTATTATTATTAAAGATTTATGATTATTATTATTTTATTATTATTTTATTACTTTCTTATCATTATCTTTATTATTTTATTAATTATTATTAATTACTTTCTTATTGTTATTATTATCATCACATATTATTACTATTATTATTATTGTTACTCTAAATTATTTTTCGTTACTTAGTTCTGATTATCTTCTTTTTCAGTAGTAATAGTGGTACTTAAAGTATCTTCTCAGAAAGTTGAGTACATTATATCTGTCCTCAAATTGATTTAAAAAAAAAAAAATAAAAAAGTTCTTAGTATGAAAATTATTAAGGAAGATGACTCAGCAAATGCATTTTGATGACATGAGTTGGCGCCTTTTTTTAAAT
>SEYY01001098.1:104295-124295 GCA_009176605.1 Armadillidium nasatum | reverse complement strand
TTATTATTATTATTATTATTTATTATTATAATTCTCATGATAGTATGTAAGTATTATTTTATTACTTTTAATTATTATTGTTTATTATTATTATTATTTTTTTTTATTATTTTATTATTTTATTATTATTATTATTATTATTATTATTATTATTATTTTTTTTTATTTTTTTTTTTATTAGAATTCTAATGACAGTATTTTAGTTTTATTTTATTACTATTAATTATCTTAGTTTTCTTTTGAATTAAAATTACTAAATAAAGATTTTATCTGTTTTTATTGACATTTTAATTACTATTTATTGATATTACTGGAAAATAATAAAGAAAATAATGATATTAATGATTATGATAATACTAATTATTTTATTAGTATTAAGGTATATATATATATATATATATATATATATATATATATATATATATATATATATATATATATATATATATATATATATATATATATATATATATATATATATATATATATATAGTTTAGCTTTTGTCGAGTGAGAATGTGTTTGTGCTCTCTCATAGTGGGTTTTTAACTTTATTATTTATTTATTTACTTACTTTTTTTTGTGTGTTTGTGTTATGTAAAATGTGTATGTATGTTTATTATTATTATTATTATTATTATTATTATTATTATTATTATTATTATTCTACATCTTTTCAAACATTGTCCTGTATTAATTTAAGTGTTTTAACGGATTTGTATTCTGCAAGCTTACTAAATATTTACTACGTGGATAATCTGCATTTTTAAAGATAAGTTCAAGTTTTAACATTTTAATTTTCATTTAATACAGGTTTTATTATTAGGAAGTTTTATTTTCTGAGAACAAAAATTATTTTCATTTGATATAATTTGAGTTTATAACTTAAAATTGTTTAAGACTATTTTAAGTTTAAATTTTGGATTTTAAATTCATTTTATCTTTTTAAAGTTTGGGTTTTAACTGTAAATATTGTTTCAATTTTACTTTGTTTTCTTGTTTGCTTTTTTTGTTTCTGATTTTTTTGTTTGATTGTTTGTTTGTCTGTTTGCTTGTCCGTTTCTTTGTCTTTCTTGTTTGCTTGTCTGTTTGTCTGAATTAATTGTGATTGTTTGTGTAGAATTACAGGTGTGCGCAGGCGTGGGTTCTCTATACACTTCAAAAAAGTCCGTGGCTTACTTTCTAATTTGGACTCTGTGGAATTCCACCTTTCTAACTCTCATCCAAATCTTTTGCTCTTTTCTGAGCCCCAGATATCTAAGAATTCCTCCTCAAACTTTTTTAATATATCCAACTATAACTTATTTCATAATTTCCGTTCTAAGTGTGGAGTTTGTGCCTACGTAAACACTAACACTCCGGTAACACGTCTTGTAAATCTTCGATGTTCTGTGGCTTAAATCTTTCTTCCTACCACTATGATAATCTTGTGTTTCTGCTACATTAACACTTAATACTCCGGTAACACGTCTTGAAAATTTCGAATATCTTAACTTCGATGTTCTGTGGCTTATAATCTTTCTTCTTGCTACTAAAATAATCTTATGGTTCTGCTACTGTTCTCCCAATATAACAGATTTTTCTACCTTTTTGAATACTTAACTACTTCTCACGAGACTGTTACATCTTCACATCCAAATACTGAGATCCTCTATTTGGGGGATTTCAATGTACACAACACTGAGTGGTTAGGTTCCTCTCATATTGATCCTGGAGGAAAGGAGGCCGAATCATTTAGCATTCTCAACGATCTGGAGCAACTGATTAAAGAACCAACACACATTCCGGATCGTCCCATCCAATCCTTGAACACTCTTGACTTATGCTTCACAACTAGTTCTTCTCTTTATAAATACGCTGTTCTCGCCACCTATTGGTAACTCTGACCACAATCTAATTACTCTTAATTTTCATGCTTTCTCTCCAACTGCTCCACCCTGCCGAAAGCGCATCTTCTGGCACTTTGATCGGGCTGACTGGGAGGCCTTGCGTTGCTTCTACGCTAACTATCCCTGGAGGGAATGCTTTGTCTCTGAAGACGCGTCACTCTCTGATGGTAAGGTGGGGGCTGTAATCGTTGATGGGATGAGCAGGTTCATTCCTTCATCTAAATCTTTCTCCTCAAAATCCATGGTTCGATCGCGCCTGTTCTCATACCATTTTTGCTAGAGACATCGCGTATCGAGAGTGGAAAAAAACTCCTTCTCCTGTCACTCTTGCTAATTTTCATTCAGCTCGGAATCGTTGCAGGGATATTCGACAAAGCAAAGGAGACTTTCACAAAAGGAAGATGTGCTGAGCTTCTAAACTCTCCTACTGATAAATCTTTCTGGCCTCTTGCCAAAAACATCTCAAACAATTTCTGTAAATCTTCCTTTCCTCCTCTTATTCGCTCTGATGGTTCTGTTGCTAACACTCCAACTGAAAAGGCTAATCTCTTCGGCCTCCTGTTCTCCTCTAATTCAACCCTGTACGACTCCGGCAATCCTCCTCCTACTTTTTCTCCTCTCAGTTGTCCCATGCCTTTACCTGTGATTACATTTGATCAGGTACATGAGTTTCTGAAATGTATGAAGTTAAGAAAGGCGAGCGGCCCGGATGGCACTCCTCTCTGGGTTTTAAGGGAGTGTGCTTATGAGCTGGCTCCGTCCCTCGTTCAACTCTACTCTCTATGCCTCAATACTAATACTTTCCCTCAGTGTTGGAAGCGCGCACTGGTCCAGCCTATTCCGAAGAAAGGTAGCTGCTCTGATCCTTCCAACTATCGCCCTATAGCTCTCACTTGTATTCTATCTAAGATCTTTGAAACCCTCCTCAACTCTCACTTCTTGGATCATCTGGAATCTCATTCCCTTCTTTCTGATCATCAGTATGGCTTTCGACGTTCGAGGTCTACTGGTGATATACTTTCCTATCTTCACAGATTTATGGTCTTCTGCCCTTAGGGACCATGGGGAGACTTGTGTGTTGGCGCTTGACATATCTAAGCCATTTGACCGGGTATAGCATGCGTCACTGCTTTCCAAGTTCCCCTCCTTTGGGTTTCCTTCTCTTTGCTTACTTATGTCTAGCTTTTTTTCTAATCGTTTCCATTTCGGCTGTTGTTGATGGAGCGACTTCTTCCTTTCCTATCAACAGTGATGTTCTTTCAGGGTTCTGTCTTATCTCCTACTCGATTCTTACTTTTCATTAATGATCTTCTCAGCTGTTCATCTAACCCTATCCATTCATATGCCGATGACTCAACCCTCCATTCTTCTACTCTTTTCAAATCTGCTCCTTCCTTTGCATCTAGAGTTGCCTCTCGTCTTCATCTTTCCGATTCCATTCTTGCAGATCTGGATAGAATTTCCCAGTGGGGTCGTCTCAACCTTGTGAAATTCAACTCTTTTAAAATCCCAACTTCTAGAAATCTCCCTCTCAAAGACACCTCCTAACTTTTCTATTTCTTTCGATAGTTCTCCCATCTCTCCTGTTGACAATATAAACATCCTTGGCCTTACACATAAACAAAAAAATGTCTTGGAAACCTCATATCACAATGGTTGCTAAGGCGGCTTCATTTTTTCTGTTTAGACTGCGAGAATTTTTTTCTTCCTCGCAGTTACTCCAATTATACAAGGGTCTCATCCTTCCCTTGTATGGAGTACTGCTCTCATATCTGTGGTGGCTCAGGTTTCACCCGTCTTTTGGATAGGGTTGAGTCAAAGGCTAAAAGACTATAAACTGTTCCGCTCTTTCTAATTCAATTGACCCTTTATCTTTGTGACGTGACGTTGGTGCCTTGTCTCTTTTCTATAGGTACTACAGCAGTAAATGCTCGAGGGAACTATCCACTCGTATACCTCCACCTTTACGAAGTCCTCATAGAACAAGGGGTGCATTGTCTGCGCATCAATTTTGCTTGAACATAGGAAACTCCAGGCTTGTCCGCTGTGGTGCCTCCTTCTTTCCTGCCACCTTTATTTTGTGGAATTCTCTCCCATCTTCTGTGTTTTGTGTTTCCTGCTGAATTTAATCTCAGTTTCTTTAAAGCCGGCGTCTGTGCTCACCTAAGAAATTTGAGTTAGGTGGGACCTGCAGGAGTCTTTTTTTTTTTTTTTTTTTTTTTTTTTTTTTTTTTTTTTTTTTTTTTTTTTTTTTTTTTTTCTTTTTTTTTTCTAACACCACCTCCTTGAATAGGGCTTTGCCTTTGAGTGGTGGATATATATATATATATATATATATATATATATATATATATATATATATATATATATATATATATATATATATATATATATATATATATATATATATATATATATATAAGATAATAAAGTTTGAACCTTTTTCCTTCTATTTTTCCATTTTCAATGCTTTGAACTCTTCGAACGACATATGGTGGGCCATGTCGACATTTGATTTGATCCTGGCTTTGTCTTTTTCTTCATTTCTAGTAGATTACGTGAATGTTTGTGACCGTTGCCTACCAATATATATATATATATATATATATATATATATATATATATATATATATATATATATATATATATATATATATATATATATATATATATATATATATATATGAAGAATGAGCATAGGAGTAAAGAATGAGGTCAAAGAGGTAAACCGTTATTAGTAAAATAAGGCAACGATATTTTTCTGAAGATTTCTTTTTTTCATTTGGAAGGAAATAAAGTTTGGGTATGTGTTGTCCTTCAATGGCTCAGTGCTTCTTCTCTATCTATTTTAAGGGGTTTATTCATAAAATTAAGAGCCCTCCCCCACCCCTCTCTTCCCCTTGAGAGAACCTGGAGGGTTTACTTGAGATGAATCTTTAATTTTATTTAATTTTTTTATATAGTATTATAATCTTTTTTCAAGAAATTTTGTGTTTTTTTTACATGGAAATATTTAAAACTATTTTCTGGAAAAAAAAAAAAAAATTAAATATATTTTCTTGAATATTTAACTGTAGAATAATTTAAGTTTTTAAGTTATCTTATTTTAGTAATAATAATAATAATAATAATAATAATAATAATAATAATAATAATAATAATAATAATAATTTTCCTTTGTTCACTTTACAGATACGAAATATATACTTATATAGAAATCTTTTACATATTCATTTATTATTAAAAACACTATTATTATTCGTTCCTTTGAGCACATTAAATTTATACATAATAAGAAACATTCATATCAAAATAATAATAGTAATAATAATAATAATAATAATAATAATAATAATAATAATAATAATAATAATTAATAACAATAATAATAATAATTTGAGACCAATAAATTTATACATCATAACATTCATATGAAAATAATAATATTAACAGAAATAATAATAGTAATAATAATAATAATAATAATAAAAATAATAATAATAATAATAATAATAATAATAATAATAATAATATTGTAATTTAGCAAAATGTTAAAGTTGTATATTTTCACTAGAACTTCATGCAATAATTAGGGAGTGTTATGAATACTTTTTTTAATGTTATGAATGTTAAGAAAATTTATGGAATGTTTCAAAATGATGGAACCTCCACTAAGAAGTGTTGCAGTAAAGGAGGAACTGAATAAGTGAAAGTATTTGTAGTTGTATTGAATGTAGAGAAGATGTCTTTATTATTAAGTTGTTAAAAAGTGTAAAGTGTGTGTGTGCAAATGTCTATGGCTCATCAGTGATTCATAATTTATATGAAACATTGAACTACACTATAAAAGTGTGGTAGTTCAAGGGGATCCGAAGGTTTTTCTCTCTTTATATATATATATATATATATATATATATATATATATATATATATATATATATATATATATATATATATATATATATATATATATATATATATATATATATATATATATATATATATATATATATATATATATATATATATATATATATATATCCCTTCGCATACTTCCACCATTGAGAAGGGCTCCGGCTACTCGACTTTCTACATAGTCTCATCCTTTCTCTGTCCAACTCTCCGATCCCAGACTTAACCGCTATGCTCACTCTTACATGTACTCTACTGGTAAAGTCTGGAACACACTCCCATTATCTGTTTCCCAACTTTATTTGACTTGCACACTTTTAAACGTCGTGTATCGTGTCATGTCGGCCATTAGTGACTAGATTTCTGATATTTCTCCAACTCTGGTGGAAATAGGTAGGCCTCTGACCTTTGCTCACCAGAGGATATATATATATATATATATATATATATATATATATATATATATATATATATATATATATATATATATATATATATATATATATATATATATATATATATATATATATATATATATATATATATAATATATGATAGTGGTGAAATGTCAGTTGATGTTCGTCATTTTACGACTGGTAAAAGAAAGCGTTTAACATTTAAAATGAATCTTCGGCCTTGAATTTAAAATTTTATTTCATAAATGATTCGAAATTTATATTTAATTTAATTTTTTTTTTATTTCAAAATAATTTTTTTTTAAAATTTTATTATTAAATTTTTCTTTAAAAAAGTTATTCGAAATAATTTAGATTCATTCGAACGATTACAAACAGTGTTCAGGGTACTTTAATTAATAATAATAATAATAATAATAATAATAATAATAATAATAATAATAAATAATAATAATAAAATTATAATAATAATAATAATAATAATATATAATATATAATAATAATATAATAATATAATAATATAATATATATATATATATATATATATATATATATATATATATATATATATATATATATATATATATATATATATATATATATATATATATATATATATATAGAAAACATTGTCTGCTATAGGACTCGAACCTTTAAGATGGTAAGTCTCACGCGTTACCAGTAAGCCATGGCGGTTCAAAAGGAAATCTCGATGAGAGGGTTCATGAATAACTTTGAATATATATATATATATATATATATATATTACGAAAAGCATAGTCTACGTTGTGTGTTCAGATTGGGTCATTATTTAAAATGAAGGTTTTTTTTGTTGTTGTTTTTCATCTTGTTATCCTCATTTTTCTTCTTTTTCTTCTTTTTTCATTTTCTTTTCTTCTTCTTCCTCTTTTTTTTTCTTTAAAACAAAGTGCGCATCGACAGCAACAAATAAAGAATAGATTGCATTCAATATCTCTCTCTCTCACTCTATCATCTATATATATATATATATATATATATATATATATATATATATATATATATATATATATATATATATATATATATATATATATATATATATATATATATATATATATATATATATTAAATCAATGTAAAATATTTTATTAATCAGGATGGAATCCTATACGAATATCGAGTTTCAAGGATTATTTTAAATTATTATTATTATTATTATTATTACTTATTTATTATTATTATTAGTAGTAGTATAGGACCAACTGTAAAATTAAAAACCTGTTAACGTCCAATATCTGAATAAAGCTTGTGTAATTGAAATTATTATTATTTATATTATTTTATATTGTCATTACTATTATTTTTAGTATTAGTAGTAGTAATAATATCTGTTTAACTTTTATTTCATTATTATTATTAATATTGTTATCAATAGTTTTTTGTTTTTGTTATTAGTATAATTTTTTATTTTATAATATAATAATAATAATAATAATAATAATAATAATAATAATAATAATAAGATAATACTAATGTATGTTAATTATATTATTATATATTATTATTATTATTATTATTATTATTATTTTTATATTTTATTATTTTTTTTTTTTTTTTTTTTTTATTTTTTTTTTTTATGGTGGTTCGTAATATTGGTATACATTAAAGGTATTAATTTTTCCATTTTTCATTTTTTCGTGCCTGGACAAAGAGCCAATGGGGTCAAAAAGGGCCAAAGGCCAATTGTTAATGGCATCTATATTAGCATCAATGTCACAGTGCCACAATTGACAGTAACGGTTCTTTAAAAGGGGATTCGTAACGGTTCAGATGGAAAAATCCTTTTCTTATAATATATATATATATATATATATATATATATATATATATATATATATATATATATATATATATATATATATATATATATATATATATATATATATAGATATAGAGAGAGAGAGAGAGAGAGAGAGAGAGAGAGAGTTCACAACTCATGGGCATTGCCATATTCGAGAAGAGGAACCTTACTAATTAGTTTCTAGCTTGGATCCGCATGTGGAATCGAACCGGCGCCCTCAAGCACTTTACCGTTGTACCACGGTAGACAGTACCAGAGGTAATACCGAAAAGGTACACAACCCTGCAAAATTAACTCACGAACGTTATCGTGAAGTTTATGAAAAATCGATGATTTCAAATAAAATGATAGAGTGACCATCCGTCCCGAATTTTTCGGGACAGTCCCGATTTTTAGATTTGGCAAAAATTATTTCTTCAACCAGCCAGAGGGCGCGGCGCATGGGAACAGAAGAAAGCAAAAATGTTTTTGTAGAATGTTCTAACTAATAAACCATATGACTTGTTTTTGAAAACAACATTCGTATTTCTTCTTTATATTAAAAATCACCCGATTTTTGATCAGAAAAATATGGTCACCTTAGTATATGATGAAGGTAACAGTAAACGTACAAGAGAGGGTACATAAAGATCATAGTAAAAGTACTCGAGTCCCTATGATAATAGAGTAATAAAACGATTATTTATCTGACTGTACTCTAAAGTGTAATATGGTAAGCAGAGATCGGAAATAAATAATGTTTGATAGAAAACCACTCACCTCTAATATACGCTATTTCAGTGTTCCTTTATACAATATATATCAATCCCTACTACTTAGGTCTGTTTGGAAACTTCTTCCTATGCTCATCGTTAGGTGTCTCATGGCATATTCTGGAATGAACACACAAAAGCTCTAAGAGCTGATTTTGGGTGAGTGATTGTTAATGAAGTTTTCTACCTCTTCGTCCAAATTATCCAAGAAATGTTTTATGAAATTGAGGTGAAGTCTGTATTCTGACTTAATCAAAAGTTCTAATGTATACATCATTCAAATGTACATATACTATTCGAGCTGCGTGTAATTTTGTGAACGAATCCGTCTCCGATATAAGCTGCAAATGTGGCAAGGCAAGTTTTTATGTTGATAATGTAACATTTAGCATTTATACTACCACAATTAGTAAAGTAAAGGTCTATATGCTTCGTCAAGGAAGCTTCACATCACACTATTAGGGATATCTCTCCTTTTAATGTGCAATTTTGAATGTCATATAAAGCATAGTTTTTACTTGACCTCATCAGCACACTCTTTGACGATCTGTTCTTTTAGACAAAATATAGACTCTTCTGTAAATAAGACTTTCTAGTCATCATTGTGCCAGTTAGATATACTCCCTCGCAAATGCTAATCTGGCACTGCTCTTCGATATCTCTTCAATATTTTATGAGCCAGTTACTGGTTTTCGAAGGTTACAATTTTGTTCAGAAAGTCCCGTCTAATTATTTTTGTACTTACTCAGGTTCTGTACTGTCCGTAGGTATATAAAACAGTCTTTCACTGTAACCGTTGCACGTGGCCTCCTGGTATGATCGTTTGAATCCCTATAAGACGGTATTTCTACTGTTCGTAAATTATTACCTTCACGAAAATAGTCCTAACGATAATGGTTTGGAGGTGGTCTTGTAGTCGGTACTTTCCTTCGTCAGTCCGAAAAAACAAGGGATTAAGAAAAACACACTGGTCGCGAATAAGGCAGGTTCCATTTTATGAGCAGAACATTGTCTCTGATTTCTTCTCCTTCCTCATTTTTGCTCTACTGTATTACTAATAAACTGATATTTTTGTTATACATCACACGGCTGCAAAGCTGTATTTTGCCTCCTCAACTAATCGGGTTTTCCGTTTGTTTATCCACCTCACAAACGCAGCAGTACAGAATTTACTCTTTCGACCAGTTGCCATAACCTTACGTTGAATCACTCTAGAAATAGTTATACGTGACACGCCGAACTTTTTCCCGAGTTTACTGCGCGCATATATTTCCCCTAACAAAATTACAGTTTGAACAACATTCATCACTTGCTAAATTAATCCTATCACACTTCATTATTACCAAGATGCTTTCCACTCATTGTCTACTTACAGGAATTTGTCACGACACATCGTTTCGTAGGGAACAAATAACTATAATGTCACATTACTTTTTTTTGTTTTCCATTTCTCGCTTTTTGCATTGACGACGTCTTCCTATAGTTACTATGATTTGTGAATTATATTTTGTTGAATGCATTCTACCCTCACATTGCAATTATATCGTACCTAATCCTTTAATTTTCGAAACAACAACCTTAATTGTTATTAGTGCTTTAATTTTGCGGGGTTGTGTAATATATTTGTAATCTTCCAGGTTACGACAAAATGTTTGCAATGCTATTTTTGTTATATATTGTAATAATTTCTTTTAAAGATAACATTTCTGCACTCTCTGAGCTTATACTAAGGTGTATGACCCAAACCCTTTTCTTTCTATGAACTTCAAAACTTGTTCCTCTTAGCCTTCACCCTGTTTTAGTAAACCGTTTCCTTTAAGGTCTTCTCGCTTTGAACTTCAAGCATGTATTCAAAGAAGGTTCCTCTCAACCCTTTAACAATCTACTTATTTCTTTAACTTTTGTTCTTTCCAAAGTTTCCAAATCTATACTTGGCAGGAATATTTGAAAATTTTTAAAGTCTTCTTTATTTTGAGAAATTAATATTTAATAATAATATATTAGGTTAGATCGCAAGTAAGTTCTCTGCAATAGCGATCTTCATTTCCTTTCCCCTCTGACTCTTTTCTCTGCTCTTCGGCATTTTGGGGAATCTTTTGCTTCACTTCCTTGACTCTCGAAATTTCCGATAGGATCAAGAACAAAACTTTAATTTCTAAATTTCCCTCTTTTGATATGTTTTTTTTTTCTGGTTTTTGTTCCGGCTGATCCATAGCAGCTGTTATAGATGGCCACTGTTCATCTTTTAAATCTATTTTTATAGTGGTGTTCCCAAGGGTTATGTTATATCCCCAACCCTTATTGTCACATTTTCTCCCACCCACTCTTATGCCTATAACTCTACATTTTTTTCCCTTTCATTTTGAAAGGAGATTCACTCAACTGTAAATAGTTTTTTGCTAGGACCAACTAACTTCTCGTCTTTTTTATATTTCTAATTGGGGTATAGAAAATATATTCCATTTCAGTTCTCCAAAAACTTCAATTCTCAGCAAATAATCTACTCTACCAAATTTTCCGCACAAGTATATCTTTCACGAAAACGAAACTCAAACCTTTCGTCTGTTCCTATTTGTGATAGTTTTTCCTTTTTATTTGGTCTTTCTTAGGATGGTTTTTTCTCTTCAGAGTGTGGGTGTTTTGTGATGCTTACAGAACTTTCTCACTACAGGTATTAGTTCTGTATGTATATAATTTTCATGTTTATATATGTTCACTATAGAGTATGCAATCAATATGTAACTACGATGATTCGACTCACGCAGCTATTCATGAAAACGTGAAGTCTAGAGCTTTTCGTCTTATCAACATCTGTTCTCACTGACTTTCTCTAATATCTTTGTTTGTTGACCTGTCGCTTCACTTTTTTCACAGTTTGGCTGTTACTATGGATACTCCACTTCCCAACTCTCCAATCGTTTTTCAGAAAGTCATCCTTTCTCTGTGCAAAGCACAGACCCCATACTTACCCACTATGCTCATTCCGCATCTTCCTCACTTTAAATTTGGCATCTACTCCCACTAAGAAATTTACTTTAGATTTGAGCTTGGGTGTGGTTCTTATTATCATGTTTTGTGCCCATTCCTTGAATAGACCTTTTCTGGGAGTTATTGTAATATTTATGATAAAATAATTTAATTAAAAGAAGAAACGTGCTGCAGAAATGTGCGAGCGACTGTATGTATGTTTCCACTCTAATATTCTCCAAACCAGTTAATTATACTTGGGAAGTGGTGGTGGGGGGGGAGGTCTCTCAGGGTATCTTAATCTTCTAGTCCAGTGTATCAATAATCTTTAGTAACATTCATTAAACGATTTATCACTGACTTACGAAATCAACATTTTTAAAATTTAACTTACTCAGCGGAAAAACGTCATGACAAGTAATTCCACAGAACAGAGAGGACTGGAAACAAATTTCTACTAGTAATATTGCAAATATCTGCATCCGTATCTGCAATCGTTCATATACATGCATCCGAAGAATATATATATATATATATATATATATATATATATATATATATATATATATATATATATATATATATATATATATATATATATATATATATATATATATATATATATATATATATATATATATCACAAAATGTTTTTTCTCTATTTAACAAAGATATAACTCAGGTTCCTCCTGAAGAAGTGAAGGTCGCAGGGGGAAAGAATTTACTATTCCTCCCCCTACTCTTCCCCAACCTCCCTCAATCGCCTAATTTCACACTCCCCCCTTCCCCTTACTCCCATCTCTTTTCAACCCATCTTCTCTCCCTTCTATATAAAGTTCTTCAAAGGGACAAAGAACCCTTTAATAGTTACTTCCTATTAATCCCCTTTCTTAATAGAATAATAATAATAATAATAATAATAATAATAATAATAATAATAATAATAATAATAATAAATAATAATTGAGAAGAAAAAGAACAAGAATATTTTCATTTACGATAATAATAATATATATATATATATATATATATATATATATATATATATATATATATATATATATATATATATATATATATATATATATATATATATATATAATATATAATATATATAATATATAATATATATATATTTTAAAATATTAATAAAAAATTACTTCTTTCTAAAACAAATATATTATTATTAGTATCTTTTTTTAAAATATTAATTTAAAATGTTTGGTTAAATTTTTTTCGAATTAGGTTACATTAGAAACATTTTTAATTAATTATTATAAATATATATATATATATATATATATATATATATATATATATATATATATATATATATATATATATATATATATATATATATATATATATATATATATATATATATATATATATATATATATATATATATATATATATATATATATATATATATATATATATATGAACAGAGTCTAGGACTGTGATCCGGGGACACAGGCAGGGATTGAGGGACTTAGCCTTATTCAATAATAAGTAATATTTTTATTCTAATTATGTACTTGCATTCTTCTGTAAATTTAACATGCATTAAAACGATGAAGTCAAAGGCATAAGCAAGTAACATGACTGGTTCAACAAACCCTATTTTATTACACATATTATGAAGAAATATCGAATAAATTAGTTTTTCAAAGAAAAATTAAAATGTAAAGGTTCAAGCAAATAGATTTTTGTAATCGTAATTTAAAAATAAAATAATTGTTATTAAGACATATTTGTTGTTACATTTCTCTGATGACCATAAATATGGCTATCAAAAATTTATTTGAGTAACTCTTATTGAACAATTATGGCAGTTGATTGGAGTTGTCTAGAAAATATGAATCACTGCTAATAAAATACTATGAATAAGTCTAGCCAGTTCAATTTCTTCTCTTCTATCATACTCGAACGTACCTTGAGTCTCTAAGTCTTTATAACTGACAGAAACCCTCTACGATGATATCGGATTATCTCATAATTATTTATTATTAATATATTCATTGTTTGAATACTTTAAAATGGCAGATATTCATAACAGAAGAATCCTCTACTTCGGTATCTACTTCTTCATCCAGTGTTATTTCCACCTGCCCGGAAATCCACATGAAATATATTTATGTGACCCACAACTCGGTTATCAATACACTAATCTGATAAGTCGTACGGTAAGCCTTTATCTTATCTATTGTCATTGATTAAGAAAATAAAATTGTTAAAAAAATAATTTAATAACCTAGGTTTGAGGTTTTGATTTAATTAATAATAAAAAAGAACAGTAAATTGCATATAGTTATGCCGTATAAATACAGTATTTTCATTTGAGATAAAATTTCATTTTATTTAAAAGCCCACCCCGTGAATCCATTCTTTTATGAGTTTGAAAAAGATAATTTTTTTTCCGAAAAACTGTTGCAGTATTAAAAATATTGTATTTCTTTTTAGACATGTTAGCTGATAGTATTTTTGACATCTTGAACTTGCAACATGGGATCTATATTTAATTAAGCATCTACATTTTTCTATATTGTTAATTAATGACAATTAGCTCTGTTTCTAAGAAGTTCACTTTCCTACATTGTATAGTTTCAAAACTCACTCTAAATCCAAGGTTTTCTTATTGATCAAGGGTTGTAAATAATAAAATAATAAATATATGAATAATCACTCAATAGTTTTATAAAATTGCAATAGAATTCCTCACATAATACCTAACTCTTATTTCCTAAATATTTTATGAATACAAAGGTTTTCTCTTTTAAGTCTTTATTATATTTAACATGATGTAAAACAAGAATCATTTGTGAATGTGTATTTTGAATTCCATCTTTTGCATGATTAGTTCCATGAAGGAGATCATATAGAGGACAACTTGTGAAGACGGATACAGTTGCTTTTGTTAAACTTTCAAACTACAGGTATATGCCTCTAAACATTCAGCAGGTGAAAATAAAGCCCTCAGAATTGTTTAAATAAAAAAACCCGAAGATTTGTTTCAGAAAACCAAAGTGCACAATCAACTGCATTGAACCAGAAAATATTGCATCAGTGGAGGTCATTCCATAAAAAGATCATATATCATTTCTGATAAAAAGATCCGGGGATATTACCTTGAGGGACTCTACATTCTATTTCAGCAGTCTCTGAAGTAGTTGGCTTATTGTACCTGCATTTTTCCATTTTCATATTTCATTATCATGATCATAAATTCTTTATTCAGTGAGTGTACATTATAATTGGACAATATTAAGTATAGGTCTTATACTACTAACTATATTAATAATAATAGTAATGAAGTGACTGTAAAGTTCTCTGAAAAGGGACTTCTAAGGGGATACACATTGGTTCTCCACTGAGCCCCAAAGTTTAGTAGTTGGATAAATTTTTGAATTTTAATTATTAGTAATTAAATACAAAAATGATGCATATAACAAAAGGAGTGATAAAAATGATGCTAATTAAAATACAAATATCTTATAAAATTAATAATAATGAAAATAGTAATAAGAATACTAATTGTAAAAAAAGTATTTGAAAGAAGTTAAGAAGATAACCATATTTTATTAATTTCCAAAAATTCTACGTACCGGACTATTTATTTCATTATTTTTATTTTTTAATTTTTAGTTAAACAATATTACACTCATACATTATATTTACATTATCCTTTGAAATTTAAAAATATTAAAATTATTATTATTATCATTATTATTATTATTTATTATTATTATTATTTTTATCATTATTATTATTTATTATTATTATTATTATTATTATTATTATTATTATTATTATTATTATTATTATTATTACGGTATATTTATTGTATGCAAAAAGACATGCAATACTATAATTTATTATATTTTTATTTAAATATACTAATTTACAATACCTTTAACTTGTATTTCGACTTAGTCTGCCTCGGATCCGGCATGGCATATATATATATATATATATATATATATATATATATATATATATATATATATATATATATATATATATATATATATATATATATATATATATATATATATATATATATATATATAATGTCTGTCGGTTTGTGTATGTAAAGTAATCTGTAATGTTTTGTTTGTATAAATCAGTTTGTAAATACTTGATAATATTAGAAATGACACAACATTCTTAATATTTGTTATTTGACTAATTTTTTTAAAATATTTTAGGATCCGTTTAGGCTGTTTGCGATATATATATATATATATATATATATATATATATATATATATATATATATATATATATATATATATATATATATATATATATATATATATATATATATATATATATATATATATATATATATATATATTTGTGTGTGTGTGTGGAGAGAAAGAGAGAGAAGGAATTATACCTATGTTTAATATTATTATTATTAATAATATTAATACTATTATTAATTTTAGTATTATTATTAGGGATGGGTCGGACACTGAATATCCAGTGTTTACTATCCTGCCGGATATTCCTTTATATTTACAATATATTATATATAATATATATATATATATATATATATATATATATATATATATATATATATATATATATATATATATATATATATAATATATATATATATATATATATATATATATATATATATATATATATATATATGGGATTGGAGAAAAATATGTTAAAACCTGGGAAATGCATTCATTTATTTAATAGTTTGTTGTGGAACCCCCTTTCGCATTCATAGCTGCATGAATTCCTTTAGAAATAGACAAAAATGTCTTCAGTGAATTGTGCATAATGGGGTGTTATACCATTCCTCAAGCAAGACTACAAAACTAGACAAAATTCCAGTACGGATGTTGATGGTGGATAGCGATCACGAAGTCTATTCTCTAATATTGACCACAGGACTCTTTGGTATTAATGTTTGACCTTTCTCGGGGTCAGGAAAAACATGAAACCTCATCTGGATATTCTTCAAATCACACTACTAGACAGCATGAACTCTGAATTGGGGCCTTATTATCTTGATAAATGGCGCCACTCACAAAGAAACAATCTTTGCACCATTTGATGAATCTGGCCACCCAAAAGGACTACATAATCCATGGCAGTTATGGTTCATGGTGATAATTGGACCAGCGAGTACCAATGCATGGTTCGCCAAACCATGACGGAACCTCCTCCTTGTTTCACTTGAGTCATGAGACAGCCCAGATCATATTCCTGGGATGGTATTCTCCATACATAAACTTCGGAGGGACGTTGGGAACAGTGTGGTGTGAAGGTCGATTCATCTGACGAGAAGACTATTTACCATTTTTAGTCAATCCAGTCCTTTTTTAAGTGTTGCACTGTACTCTCCAGTTTCTGACAATCGTGTCATTTACAAAATATTTATCGGTTGCAGCACGCCCTTAAATATTCAGCCTATTGAGTTTCTTCTTCGCTGTTTTTGTGCTGACAAGGTTTGCAAGACTAGTATTCAGTTTAGAAGTAATTTTTGCACCTGTTGTTTTATTATTTTTCATCACAAACCTCCGCATTGCTCGTCTTTCTCTGTCACACAATTTCGACCCACGCTTGTGTTTATCGGATGTTTTTCTAGAAGCACAATATGGGCTTATGACCTTGAATGTGGTATCTGGGAACCAACAATTTTCCAGCTTTGAAACTCTGTAAGATTCGACATACCTCACTTATGCACATACAGAATGTTGACCACAGATCAACTGACGCTTCCTATCGACGTTATAGGTTGCCAATCACACGTGACAAGTGCGCTTGTGGCGCCCTTTCGATTTCGGGAAGTTAAGATCTTTCATATTTACCCATTCTTTGTTTGTTTCCATCTTTTTGTTCAATCCCTGCTGCACACACACACACACACACACACATAATATATATATATATATATATATATATATATATATATATATATATATATATATATATATATATATATATATATATATATATATATATATATATATATATATATATATATATATTATTTGGAGAAAAAATGAAATATTTTTCATATTTGTAGTTATGTGAATAATTTAATAAATTTGCGAATGCATATTTATATTCAATATGAATAGTCAAAGGTACTTTTATATTGAATAGAATTGAAAAAAGTTGCAACAAAAGTAGAGTAAATTGTAAATTTTAATAATGTGAAAATTATTGTTCTTATAATTATATATTATAAGAATTTTAATTTTTTACCGGATTTCCGACCGGATAGTACTAATACCCGATAGGATAACCGTATACCGAAAAAAATTCGGATATCCGGCTCATCCCTAATTCTTATTAACATTGATGGTTGTTATCTATGAGTAAGAAATATTTGTGACGTATATCATTGTTATCATATTGTAATGCTAAATATATTTGATAAGAGAATTCCTGAAATATCTCGACAAAAATTCGTTTAAAAGCAACATCGAAATGGGATTTAAACGGGGGGTGGGGGGGTGAGAGAGAGAGAGAGTCTAGTATATATATATATATATATATATATATATATATATATATATATATATATATATATATATATATATATATATATATATATATATATATATATATATATATATATATATATATATATATAGGTATTATTCAAGATCAGTATCCTCATCTTCAAGCGATTTTTTTTTATGAAGTATCGATTTTTTTATGAAGTATCGATTATTTTATATGCGCAATGTTTACGATAAGTGGTGAACTAAAGAACCTAATTCGACTTTATGTAACCTGAACTACCGGAGATGGCCGCTGTATACAAGCCTAACTGATGTATTACACCATATATATATATATATATATATATATATATATATATATATATATATATATATATATATATATATATATATATATATATATATATATATATATATATATATATATATATATATATATATTAAAAATTTCTTAGTCATTAGCTAAATTTTAGTTATTCAAATTTCGGAAAAATTTAAGAAAACAAAAGTGACGTTGCCAGACGTAAGATTCTATCGAGAGTAATAAAAAGTAAACTGATTACAGATTTGGAATCAGCATAGAGTCTACTTTAAAATTGATGAAAAAAACAAGTTTACTAATAAATTACCCCCTCCCCTTAAAAAAAACGAACATGCATATGAAGGGTCCCCTTATTAAGAAACTAATGTCTTGTTGCTTATTGACAGGTAGGCATACCTAAGAGATAGGGGCGATCCCGATATATCAAATCAAATATCGATATTTGAGGATAATGATCTTGAATAATGCCATATATATATATATATATATATATATATATATATATATATATATATATATATATATATATATATATATATATATATATATATATATATATATATATATATATATATATATATATATATATATATATATATATATATATGAGATTAGTACTATAGTTATTTACCTTATTAAAACACTTAAATTATTAAAAGAAATTTAATAAAGATGATATCTGAAGGGGTTGTAATATTAAAAAAAAAAATAAAAAAAAAAAAAATAAAAAATTTGAGTTTAAACTTCGAATCGAGTCTTTATGGCTCTTGCCGTCGATGCCTTGAGAGCCATCAATAATGAATGCCAAGTGGCATTTATAAATATAAATATCTCTATTTGCCATCGTATGGCTTTGATAATTTCTGTGTTTGTATAGGTCGTCACTATTTCAAGTGTTTTTGAAGCTATTTTTAATAACAGTGCCTTGTTTGTTGGAATGTATGCATTATATTTGTCTGATAGCTTGTTGAGTCTGAGTTAGACTCCCACAAGTATAGAGTGGAGTCGTTGTCTCGACTGACGTTGGTGGAAGGGTTGGACTTTTCGGAATCGTACTTTATAGGAAGTAGTAGTTAAAGTTGGTTTTGTAGAAGCATTATTTTAGGGTGGAGTCCTTCGAAAATAGGACCTAGAGTCGGATTCTTAGAGACCGATTCTGAAGTCCTCTTTGTGTGTGTTGTTTACTTCTATTTGTACGTCAGTTTGTACGTAAGTTCGTGTTCATAATAATCTCTTGATTTGCATAAGGAATATTAGAATGAATAAACGATTCGTGCGTTATTTGAATATTAAGACTGAAGCTCTCTGTTGATGCTTAGGTCTTCTTTCGCGGCGCTCTCCAGGGGGTTCGATTCTCCTTTTTTAAAAGGGTGTGCCATGCATGCTCTCATTTTGAAAAGT
>SEYY01001098.1:89295-91795 GCA_009176605.1 Armadillidium nasatum | reverse complement strand
TGAACACATCCTTAGGAAGTGTCTCTGAGAATTCCACAGAGTACAGTCTCCTTTATGATCCTCTGTCATATCATGAGTAGTCAACTAGTCTGAACTCTGAAGTAGAATTAGGCTCCGAGGAAGAAATGTCAGTTTTAGGAGTTGGAGGATATCGGAGGGGGGAAGTACCCAGGTTGGGGTACTTAGTAGGGGATTAAAGGGCAAGATGCCTAGAGGATAAGTGGGCATTGAAGGAGAAGAAAGAGTGGGTTTACAAGACTGGTTCCGTCCGAAATATATATTTGAAGCAGAAGAAAGACAAATGCAGAAAAGTTTGCAGAGGAGAGAGATAGAGAGAGAAAAAAAAAGACTCAGTCATTGAGTCAAGGATGGAGTCATTGTATTCGATAATTTACAAATCGTTTAAGAATGGAAGTCACTTTTTTCGAGTCGCTCTGCCGAATTAAAAGGAACGAGATAGAAGAAAAAAAAATCTGCGAGAATCAGTCGTAGTCTAGCTGTGGTTGGGTGAGGATGTTCGTCTATCGACTCCTGAGAAGGTCAGACATACCAATAATTCTTTTTTATTTGTCTACCATATCGCTATGACTCACTGATTTAATAAATATCTACAATAAAAAAAGAACTAATAATTATACCGTGTGCATTGATACAAACATTGCTGACTCTCAGAAATATTTTGTCAAAACTATACAACAAAAATATGTAATTAATGATTAAATGAGATTTTAAAATTTCTATGATATTATTTTTTTTAAATATTCATTAATTTAAATTTTGATTTTTCTGGAAAATAAAAAAAAAAATTTAAAATGTTAATTTGTAGTTCATACCAAGAGGAAAGGCATGTCACATCAAAAGATGGTAAGCATATATATATATATATATATATATATATATATATATATATATATATATATATATATATATATATATATATATATATATATATATATATATATATATATATATATATATATATATATATATATATATATATATATATATTCAGATTAGACAAATTTCTCTCCGACCTTGTAAAAAAAAATTAACAGTAATAATAAAAATATTAAAAATAATAATAATTACATTTGTACTTTTAAACGTGTTGATAAATGTTATTTTTATTATTATTATTTTATTTCAATTTTATATTTTAAATCTTAAACTATTAAGATCATAATAATAATAATAATAATAATAATAATAATAATAATAATAATAATAATAATAACGTATTAATCAATAAATATTTTTTGAGTACGTAAACCACCAAACTATTATTATTATGATGATTATTATTATTATCATCATCATGTAGATTTTAAAAATTTAATTTTTTGTTATTTTTACTATTACTGTTGTAAACGTTTTTCAGAAATTTTTTTCATAAATTAAAATTTTTTGTAATTCAATTGAATTTCAAAGTGTATTCGTATAAAAAAAAGAATTTTATTTAAAAAATAGTAATAATAATAATAATAATAATAATAATAAAAGTAATAATAAGTAAAAAAAAGTTTTGGAAAAAATGGTTTATTATATTATATATATATATATATATATATATATATATATATATATATATATATATATATATATATATATATATATATATATATATATATATATATTATATATATATATATATATATATGCGTGCGTGCGTGCTTGTGTGTGTGTGAATACGAGAGAGAGAGAGCTTCATCACCTTGCTGAATTTCAGCCTTGGCACCCCAATTATGGATGTACAGAAATGGTCTGGTGTGATCTATTAATATTATTAAGAGCTTGCATATCTTTCATTTTCACTTCTAGCATAATTATTTTTTTTTTATCATTATCTTCATTATTAATATTTTAATTATTATTATTATTATTATTATTATTATTATTATTATTATTATTATATTTTGTAAATATTAAGTTTGTATCTGATTTGTAGTTTCTAAGCTAAGTCGATATTTGCGTTCGTCCGCCCACTTAGCAACGTTGGTTTTCAAGTCTGACTTGTTTTCTTGTCTTTTTTTTTTTCTTTTTTTTTTAAGATCTTGTTATTATCTCTTAATGGTAGTAATGGTACTGGTAATACTGAAGATATAGTGGTAATACTACTAGTAGTAATAATTGTATTACCAGATATTTCATAAATTAATACTACTTGTAGTAATAATTGTATTATTAGATATTTCATAAATTAATACTACTTGTAGTAATAATTGTATTACTAGATATTTCATAAATTAATACTACTTTTAGTAATAATTGTATTACCAGATATTTTCATAAATTTACCTTTTTTAATTTAGTCAGTTTAATAGTTTAATGTAATGTGATCAAATGTATCGGAAAATTGTTTTTGTCATTTCGGATGCTCCGATTGAATGCAGATGTCCGAATATTTTTATGCGGATCTTGATGAAACCTACGTCACTAGAGAATAATGTATAAGAATTTACAATATAGATATATGTGAAGTTTCTTCTGTTTACGGATGTGG
>SEYY01001098.1:61795-69295 GCA_009176605.1 Armadillidium nasatum | reverse complement strand
ATTCAATATAACATTCTCTCTCTCAAAAAAATACTTTGAGCTCGCTATCTGTTGCAAATGTCTTTGCTTAAAACTTTTATCTTTAAAAATATGCCAGACATGTGAGAGTAATATATATATATATATATATATATATATATATATATATATATATATATATATATATATATATATATATATATATATATATATATATATATATATATATATATATATATATATATATATATATATATATATATATATATAAACCTCGGTGGCTTAATGGTTACCAAGGCTTCCCTTATTTTATTAAATTTTTAAGACCAAAATTGTGTTTTTAAAGACTCATTTTTATGAAGATAAATTTATATCATTCACAATTTCACTTGAAATATTAATATATATTCCCCCGTCCCAAAACCCCCTACCCCTATTTTAATGAATATGGAAATCCGCATCCGAATTATGTCAATTAGACATCTGCCTCTTATATTTATAAATCATTCTCACCAGCATAATTATTTGTATTCGTCCTTGTTCCAAAATTGATAACTTGTTCATCGGTACGTAAATGGTCACGTCTTTAATTAATCCTTCTTGGTTTTAGGAAGGTGGTAAGTGTGGTAGGGTTTGCAATCTCAATACTTCCACCTCTTAATAATATTGTAATATTTTTAATTGAAATAATTAATATTATAATATTTTAGTCATATTTTTAAATAAATATAATTAGATATGCTTTAAGATAATAATAATAATAATAATAAAAATTATTTAGTTTGTGTAAAAAAATTTTTTTTTTTGTACCATACCATACTTATATATATATATATATATATATATATATATATATATAATATATATATATATATATATATATATATATATATATATATATATATATATATATATATATATATATATATATATATATATATATATATATATATATATATATATATATATATATATATATATATATATATATATATATATATATATATATATATATATTAGGAGAGATAGAGAGACTGATTCTTTATAAGAGATGAAGGTTTGTGATACTGAAAGTTAAAAGATGGTTGGATCTAAGGACCAAGAGGTACAAATCCTTCTTTTAGAATACATGAATATTAAAAATGAAATTTGAACCCGAATTGTTGGGGGGTCATTGTGGATGTGCCCCTACACCCCTTACAAGGGTTCTTCTCACACTGTTGAGTCATAATTATATGACATGCTACATAAATGCATCCCTTATAATGCAGCAGTCCCTCCCTTTCCCCAGTGGTAAGGTGGGGGGGAGGGGAGATTGTGGCTTTATTAGTGCCGAAAATATATAGATAGTTTGGACCATAAATAGAAATTCCTTTTTGGGTGTGGCCTAATTTCACCTAAGTGCTGATTGATTGACTTGTTTGATTGAGTGAATAATTGATTGGTTGATTGATTTTGTTGATTGATGGCTCGCTTGATTGCCTTTTTTTTTTTTTTTTTTTTTTGTGGTAAGCAATTAACCGTAATGACTTTATTTCGTTTGATTGTGAAATTAACGCATTGAAATTTTTCCATTTCAGTAAAAAATATTTTGAAATGACTAATTGAAATCCAATTAGTCATGGGATAAATTACGACTATTGTTATTGTTATCATAATTAGTAGTAATAGTAGTTGCGTTTTTGACACGAGTGATTGAGAACAACAAAAACACATACAAACTATTATTATTATTTAAATTTATTATTTTTATTCATTTATTTATTTATTTTATTTATTTATCCATCTATCTATTGTATGCTGCCCTACTTCGCTTTATATGTATTTTTGAAGCTTTATGTGAACTAAATAAAAATAAGTATTTCAAATATTATCTTAAGTTTTATCTTTTGATGATAAAACTTCTTAACCAAATTTTATTTGTTTAATAATCAACTAAATCAGTTCTCATTCATGGGGGTAGCCCCCCTGGGGAGGCGTGCTAACCCTTTCATTAATTTGAGCAATAAAGATAAAAATATAATTATAAAACAACATTGAAGTTGCACAGTTAATCCAATAACTAAAATCACAGTATATATATATATATATATATATATATATATATATATATATATATATATATATATATATATATATATATATATATATATATATATATATATATATATATATATATATATATATATATATATACACAATTATAAGATTAGGCTTGTGATGGGGACGTGACCTTATACAATAGTATAAAAAAGGAGCATGGACGTCAAAATAATAATAATAATAATAATAATAATAATCTAAATAAATGTATTTTATTTTTAAAAAATCAAAATTTTATCAGGTGTGTTTTATCAGTTTTCCTTAAATTAAGAATCATATTTTTGAAATTTTTAAAAATTATATTAAAAATGAGCATTGTTAACCATTCGTCTGTCAAAAAGTCGTATAACTAAAACAATGTTTTCTAATATAAATAAATTATTATTATTATTACTATTTATTTTTATTTTATTATTATTATTACTATTTTTTCATTTATTTTTTAATATTATTAATATTACTACTTTTTATTTTTATTTTCATTATTTTATTTTTTTCTATTATTATTATTAGTATTAATATTAATTTATTATTATTTTATTTCTTATTTTAATATAATTTGTTATTGTTGTTGTTGTTGTTGTTGTTGTTGGTAAATAAGTGTTAAGTGGAAAAGAAAGAAAAAGCTCCTGTATATAAAAAGGCGTCTGGAAATTGGAAGGCGCCACACCCATTTTTCTTCTTCTTAATTTCATCTGAAGAAATTCTTCTTTTCTTTGTTGATTTTTTTCTTTCTTTTTCTACCATGTCTTCTGTGTCATCTTTTTTTGTTATTTCGTTTGTGTGAAGACATATTGGGTTGTGAGCGTTAAAAATCAATAAGTTTCCTGTATTGAAACAATAGGCTCTCTCTCTCTCTCTCCCTCTCTCTCTCTCTCTCTCTCTATATATATATAATATATATATATATATATATATATATATATATATAATATATATATATATATATATATATAATATATATATATATATATATATATATATATATATATATATTTTTTTTTTTTTTTTTTTTTTTTTTATTATTTCTCCTCTGGTGGGCAAAGGCCAGAGGCCTACCATTGTTCCACCAGAGTTGGGAGGAAAGTCGGAAACATGGTCAATTTACAGGCCGACATGACCTGATACACGGCGTTTAAAGGTGCTTAAGTCATAGGTAGTTGGGAAAATAGATGAAGGAAGTGTGTTCCAGACTTTACCAGTAGAGTAAATGTAAGATTGAGCATAGAGGTTAAGTCTGGGGTCAGAGAGTTGGACAGAGAAAGGATGAGACTGTGTAGAAAGACGAGTCGCACGAGCCCTTCTTCAATGGAGGAGGTATGCGACGAGAGAGTTCAGAAGAGCAGTGTCCATTGTAATAGCGATAGTAAAGAGAGAGAGTGACGCAACATTTCGACGGGCAGAAAGAGATTGGAGAGAATTAGTGAGAGCAGGAGAATTGATAAGGCGAAAAGCTCTAGACTCCACCTTTTCCAGGAGAACTGTGTGTGTGGAACCACCCCAGATGTGTGACGCATACTCCATACAGGGGCGAACAACACCCCTATACAGAGCAAGCAACTGGGGTGGTGTGAAGAAATACTGAAGGCGCCTCAGAACACCCAACCTCTTAGAAGCTTGTTTAGAAAGAGAGGTAATGTGATCTTTCCAAGAAAGATCACGAGAAAAGGAAACACCGAGAATATTAAGGAGAGATGAAGGTTTGAGTTGCGTGTTTTCGAAGAAGATATCGTAGTTGTGTGGAAGATTGTGTCGAGTAGAGAGATGGAGGAATTGAGTTTTTGAGGCATTGAAAACGACCATGTTTTCTTTGCCCCAATTGGAAATGAGAGATAGATCAGAGGTTAGTTGCTCCAAGGCCACCCTCCTTGCCTCTATTAACTGTTGCTGGAGGGGCGTCTTTCAAATTGAAAAGAGTAATGAAGGGTGGAGTCATCAGCATAGGAGTGGATAGGAGATGAAGTAATAGAGAGAAGGTCATTAATGAAAAACAGAAAAAGTGTTGGGGATAGGACAGATCCTTGAGGAACACCACTATTAATAGATTTATAGGATGAACGGTGGCCGTCTACAACAGCTGCTATAGAACGACCCGAAAGGAAATCAGAGAGAAGGTCACAGAGAGAAGGATAGATTCCGAAAGAGGGAAGTTTGGAAATCAAAGCTTTGTGCCAGACTCTATCGAAAGCTTTCGATATGTCCAGCGCGACAGCAAAAGATTCACCGAAATGCCGAAGAGCGGAGGACCAAGAGTCAGAGAGAAGGGAAAGAAGATCACCAGTAGAGCGTTTCTTTCGAAAGCCATACTGGCGATCTGAGATAAGATTTATATATATATATATATATTATATATATAATATATATATATATATATATATATATATAATATATATATATAATATATATATATATATATATAATATATATAATATAATTTATATATATATATATCCTTTATGTTTGTTTCTCCATCTCTCTCCACCTCTCCGTCCATCACCATACAAAATAATGTCATGACAGTTCGGCAGGTCCTTTCTTACATTCTTTATTACTACACCAAGATATGTTATCAGAAGTATTGTCAATAATATTCTACCTTTGTTAATAGCTGTTATTAATAAACCATTCTCCGTTTTCACATTCTATTCTTTCATTTCTGTAGTTCTCATACACGCTCCTGAGAGCTCCTTAATTTATAGTTTAAATTTTAGGTTTTCCCATGAGCGTTCTCATGGCATGAACTCAAATTCCTCTACAAATATATATAATGACGTCCAATAACTTCCTATCTTTTTCACCTCCTCTCTATAATGTTTTCTAAGGCAAACGTATAGGTAGGTAGTCGAACTCGTTCCTTCTATATCCATGCTAACCCTCAACACGGTGTGGCGTTATTACTGGTCTTTATTTTTATTTCAATATTCTTCCGTATATCTTTTTTTAATTTTTGTATTAAAAAATATTTTGTTGTGCTTTCTGGGAATCGTTGTATTATTATTATTGATCATTCTCCCGTAATATAAGTACGGTTTCCAGAAAAAAAAAAAAAAAAAAATAATATATAATATATATATATATAATATATATATATATATATATATAATATATATATATATATATATATATATATATATATATATATATATATATATATATATATATAATATTAGGAGAAAATAATAGTTGGATTCCATATTTATGGAATTGTTCCGTCACACATTTAGAATTTTGTTTACTATTTTCTGTAGTTTTTCGCATGATCCCTTCATCATGTTCCGTCTTCTTCTGTTGTCTTCCTACGTTTACTCTATCTTTTAATTAAAATTTCTTCTTTTCTTCTTCTTGGTATAAAGTCCCCTTCCCCCCCCCACACACACATTTTCTCCCCTTTCTCATTTCTCTCCGACCTCCCCCTCTCTCTCTCTCCTCATACATGTCTAAACTACAAAAACTATCCCAGCTAATCGTTGAGTTTTAAACAATGAACAATATTTCAACGAAATTTTCAACGCAGAAGATTTTTAATGAATATTAAAAAGTAACTTCACCAGTTTATTATCTACAAAAATATTTTGATTTTTTTTTTTTGTCATTTGTTCCAAGGCTATTTGCAGTAAACATTCAGTAGTTTTTAAAAAATATCTTTTGCATCTTTTATTTTTGTTTTCTAGCTTCAAAAGTTCTCTTTCTAAACTTTAAACCAGAAAAAAAGCACCGAGAAGAAAATTTAAAAAATCGAAGAATTTTGCGAGTTCCAATTTTGATTCCGATTTATCGTCCCGTCCCATCATTACCAAAAATGCATAACCAATTTATGGAGGAACACGAGAATATTTCTTTAGGAGACTTTTTATAATTCACAATTATTTGCTACAAGGTCTATATATTCATCAGTTCAACACACACACACACATACACAAACACCCCTCACTAATATGTAGCAAACACGTACTACAAAAACATATTTTCATACACTTACAAAGCATTTATCTCTCAACTCGCACCAATGAAATCTCACAGAGTTCGACCCATTTCCACTTGTGATTTTGAATTCTATTGTGATTTGAACTTTGAAGCAGGGTATACATACCCTATCAAACCTTTTTGTGAAAATGTTCCACCTGGTCATTAATAGCTAGCATAATTTTTTATTAAAATCGTTACATATATATATATATATATATATATATATATATATATATATATATATATATATATATATTATATATATATATATATATATATATATATATATATATATATATATATATATATATATGGAAAGAGTATCTTCAAGAATCTTAAAAAATCCTATCACTTTTCTATCCAAAACAACCTTGAGCAGTTGTGATGCATCTCCCTACCCATAACTCTGACCGCCTTGGTGATGAACCCAACATACTTGATCTTTTACTAACTTCTTATCCTTTTCCTTACACTGTTAAACTGGCTTCATCCGATCACCTTATTATCACTGTATCTTGTCCTGTTTCTTCAAGTCTTCCGCAAGAACGGCCGGCCCTCGCCTTTGGCGAGGAGACGTTTCTGGCATTTCGGTGCCACTAACTGGTCTGACTTGCGGTTGTACTTTTCTGATTTCCCATTGAATGATTACTGTTTCCGTTGGAGGGGTCCCTCGGAGTGTGCAGAGCGCGTATCCGAGGTGATTATCTCTAGCATGGAGGAATACGTTCCATATTCTTGCTCTTCTACTAAACCTAATAAACCTTGGTTTGACTCTGCTTGTTCATGTGCTATCCTCCCCAGGGATGCTGCCTTCAGGGACTACCGTCGTCTTTAAACTCCAGAAACTCATGCAACTTATATTTCATCCCGGAATCGTGCAAAATCTATTCTCCGTAACATCAAAAACGCTTTTCTCCGTTTAAAATACAATAATGTTTCTGATTCTTCTTCCTCACGCACTTTCTGGTATATTGCAAAAACTGTCAACTCTAACTTTGCTTCTTCCTATTTCCATTCTTTAGTATCTTCTAACAGTACAACTACCGTATTGCCTTCCTCTAAAGCTGAATTCTTCTCTTAACTTTTACCTCTAATTCAGCCTTAGACGATTCCGGAGCTGTTCCTTCCCCTTCAACTCCCTCCAACTCATTTATGCCTAAAATTAGAATTTTTTTTTACAGATGTCATTTTTGCTCTCTATGAGCTTAACACTAAGAAGGCGTATGGTCCCGATGGTATCCCTCCTGTGGTTCTCAAAACTTATGATTCCGAACTTCCACCCTGCCTTGATAAACTATTTCGTCTGACTTTCTACTTCAACCTTCCCTTCTTGTTGGAAACGTGAGCTTATTCAGCCTGTACCGAAGAAGGGGAACCCCCTTTCAGCCCTCTAACTACCGTCCCATTTCTTTAACCTCCGTTCTTTCTAAAGTTTTCGAATCTATCCTTAAC
>SEYY01001098.1:55000-59195 GCA_009176605.1 Armadillidium nasatum | reverse complement strand
ATATATATATATATATATATATATATATATATATATATATATATATATATATATATATATATATATATATATATATATATATATATATATATATATATATATATAGTAGGAAGTGTCATATATCTCGACCTTCCCTTTAAATAAAAATAACGTGTAAACCAGACTCAATAGCTTGGCGAATAAAAGACTTAGTAGATTTTCTTAATATTTACTATATACAACACAAAAAAAAAACAATTACATCTAAAAAAAATAAGTGGTAGCATGGACATTTATAATAAGGCTTTCTTCGGAGTTACGTTAATAGGTTCTATCTTTAATCTACATCAGTGAAACATATTTCCATGTAACACCATAACTGGAAAGCAAATTAACAAGCATTCCAAACATATTAACATGTATCTTTAACAGACAGAATATTTCCATTCAATCTATTGTAACCCATTACCAGGCAAAGAACGAGCCAATTTACAAGCAAGTTCTAAAACAAATGTTATTACAACAATCGTTTAATCTATCGAAAGACTATCGCAGTCATTCGGCTCGACCTATTACAGGCAGAGGGGGAACTAGCTTATTCCAAGCAAGTTTTTAGTACAATTTGCTATTACAGCAACTGTTCTTCCACGACGTCTGAATTCAAGGTGGGATATACCTCACTCGTCTTCTGTTGTTTAACTTTCATCTCAGATGACGCGAAAACATATTTCTTCTTCACAGACTTCTCAAATAAAATAATATACAGAGTAAACTTATTAGATTAAATACAATTCTTTATAATAGGGCTAACTAATTTATTTCTCAGCAATTTACGTTAACAAAATAATGTATTCTAAATGAAATATTAAAAAGAATAGGCTTAAGAATGACTTTTACTGTATTTTAATAAATTCTTTATATAAAAACACAACTTCTTAAGAGTTTTGCAATAAAAGAAAATGATATGATGAATATAATTAAAGATAACAAATTAACATTCAAAGACAAAAATCTCGTTTTAGAAGTTTTACAATTTTAATATGTTGACAGAACTGAAACGGCTTAAAGCGGTTTTCATTAATTTATTACAAAGCAATGTGATTAATTATAATAAGATGTTATATATAAATAGAAACCTTTTATAACCTAATTTATAATAAAAAAAAACAAATATTAATTAAATAAATAATATATATAAAATAAATATACTAAACACGCAATGAAGCCTTATTGAACAATTTGCGGCAAAAACTCTTCTTTACAAATTTTTAAGACACCCTCTTCGAAAATGTGCTAAATAACCGTATTACAATTAATAATGAATTACATTTACTTTACTTGATTCTTTTAAAGTTATAAAATATTCCATAGCTTTTTTAGTTAATTTACAATTATTTCTTTTAAATTATGGGGAACTAAACTAAACATGAATTTAAAGTTTTCTAAATGGTCGATAAGATACTAACGTCCTTCCTAAAATAATTAAACATTATATTATACTTTTTATACACTTAAATGATGCATTATATATATATACTTATATACATCAGTATATATTATAAAGAAAATATATTTAACTAATAAAAATTAATATACAAAGATTGTCCGAAATTGAACCATTTCTGAGAATAAAACTCTTACGAATAGCGAGAATGGCGTCTTGTTTAAAATGTCGTTTCAAACGTTTTTTTACAGATAATATATAATTATTTAACCTTTTACACACTCCCAACGCCAGATTTTATATTCTCAAAAAAAAAATGTTTCCATTTTAAATAAAATTAAGGCATAAGAAATGAAAAAAAAACTCTCATAATTCGAAATAATTAATGTCAACGACAATACATTTCCTCTCTTCTCTCTCTCTCTCTCTCTCTCTCTCTCTCTCTCTCTCTCTCTCTGAGAGATCGTCAATGAACTTAATAATTCCTCTTACATTAATTTTCACCAATCATCAACTGGTTAATCAACGTATACGAGATATTAAAATGTTAATTAGTAACTCATAAAGAATTCATTCGGTCAAGAATTTCGTCAAAAAAAAAAAAAATTTATAACTACTCTAATTCATCGTCACTTAAATATAAATCTTCCAATAACACTTGGGTAGTAGTCATTAGAGGAGCAACTTCTTCAGACCCATCCTTATAAGGTGAGATAGTCATTAACTCAGAAGATAAAGAAGCAAGGGTAGAATTAGAGGAGGATAAAGAAGAAGGGAGAAGGGATGTAGAAGTAACAGAGGAAGAAATTCTATGGGAAGTAGCTAACTCTGAGATCTTCCGGTTTGACTTCTTTCTATCAGATATCTTCTTTGTTCCTTTGTTAACTAAGTTTTTCAACCACGGTTTCTTATTGGTGACTCTCTTGATTTCTTTCGCTCTACAATTGTAAACCTTCTCTTGCAGTTTATACAAAAATTTGTTTTTATAGCCCTGATTGGAGAATACTATCCTCCACCATGCCTGACTTCTAACACTCAATTCTAACTGTCTTGTGTCCATATCTTTAATCACTTTCTGGAATCTGTGGTCACTGTGTTCGATAAGCATGTTAAACTTAAACGGAGTAACCTTGAAGATCTTGTGGAGCCGAAAAAGCAATTCTTCCATTTGAACGCTCGCAACATTCTCCTTATATAAATTAATAACTGATAGATGCGTTTCTTTACCTTGAAAGTAAGAAGGTTCGATAATCTTATCAACTATTGGGTATACCTTATTCTCAATTAACATTTCCAAATTTACGGGCCAACTGACTCCGGTTCTTAAAGTCTGCAACATTTTCCTAAAAAAAAACATCTGGAAATATGACCTTTTCTTCATTGTTTACTTCCTTTGGAGTGCCAAAAATTTCGTCAAATCTATTATTCATGATGTTAATTTATTATAATTATAATTATTAATTTATATATCTGAGGAGAAAAATAGAGTTAATACACTATAAAAATAATAAAGATGACAATTAATGAAAATATAACATAACCTATCCTACCACCAAGAGCGTTATTCATATCTCTGGCTGGTCTCAACGTAAGATTCTCAAAAACAACATAATATAACTATGACCCCTGAGTTGAATTCTCGTATTGCAATACAGAACCAAGTCATGAAAACGGCTTCACAATACTGTACTCTTAAGTAACATGTATCTAGAATTAAATCAAGTGAAGAATAGCGAGTATCGGGCACAACCAATAACTCTCCGTAAGGTCCATCCAAAAAGGCGACTCAACAAGGTCCCTATAATAAAATCATCATAAATTCATAAATTCCCACGTTGCAACGATTTCAGAAAAACCACATATAACAATAACAACCAATATGTATGAAAAAAATATATTATAAAATAACCTTCAAAATAAATATATAATGAACTAATAACCTCCTTTTTTTTTCCTCAATATATAACGATATAAACTTGTTTCCGGAAAACAATTTATATCTAATTAAGCACTACCAATATTCAGAAAATTTCCACATTACATAAAACAGTCTATCTTTGACTCTACAATCATTTATCATTTACCACTGATTACTCTATATCAGTCTCTCATTTAGTGCTTAATTATAAAGGAAAACCAGATTTCATTTTCATTTTAACATCTCTTTAATTTTCTCTTTTCTCTTTTTTTTTCAATTCTCCAATAGTTACCCTTCTTTTCACTCTCCGTTCTCTAATATCTTTTCTTTAGAAAGAAATCACCCTAAGCACACATATATACAAATATAAGCCTTAACTTAAATAGCAATCTAATAAAAGACATTGTCAAAAAAAAAATCTTCTTTACATTTCTTTTGTTTACTTCACAAATATTATTTTGACATCACCTTTGATTTCTCTGAAAAATTTAACCTTATTGGTTATTCCAAAATTTTCTTGAAACCTGAACCTTATAATTGTTTTCTGATTTCTATTATGCCACAACTTTCTCCATATAGTTCTTCCATTTCTTTCCCTTTCCACTTTATTAAAAAATAATCCAGAATGTATTATAAAATAAGTAACCAAGTCCATTTCGTAATATTTTTATTATTATTATCACTATTACACTATTTTCGTTATTAACAGTGAACAAGGGAAATGTGTGAACCCTAATAAAAAGAATTACATCTAAATGCTTAAAATCGCTTATTGCTGTATATGTGCATAAAAGTCCCTTTACGTTTAAAATAATTGAACTCCACTCTCCTTTCTTTTCTCTTTTATTTATTTA
>SEYY01001098.1:47500-50000 GCA_009176605.1 Armadillidium nasatum | reverse complement strand
CTCAACTAAAAATATTTATCAAACAACATTTAAGATGTCCAGTCAATTAGTCTAGCCAGAAAGCGCCTCGGGTACAACAAGTTCTCCATTAATTTTATTTGCATATGCAACCTTGGATATATATATATATATATATATATATATATATATATATATATATATATATATATATATATATATATATATATATATATATATATATATATATATATATATATATATATATATATATATATATATATATATATATATATATATATATATATATATATATATATATATATATATATATATATATATATATATATATATATATATATATATATATGAGTGTATGTGTTCGTGTAAGTGTGTGAGTATGTAAATGAGGTTCTATAGATATTTGTCTGGTAAATATATGCTGGCAGGTTTGAAGGTTTGTTTTTATTTTTATTTTTTTAAAGGGGAAACTATATTATTACCATTATTTTATTTGTTTTTGTTTTTTTGTTTTTTTTATATTTAGTTGAAAAAGGGTCATAAAAGAGCAAATTGGATGATGCTGAGAACAAGAATGTGTATTGTAGTACTGATGTTCGTTCTTATGTCATTTTCCATACTCGCCAGGGCTAATTGGATGGTTAATGGAAAATTAACGTGTTCATGCCCTGTGCCAGCAGTGCCAATGCCCGATAATTGATTTTGAGAGAAATTTGTGGCTTCAGTGGTTGTGGTTTTTTTTTTATTTTATTTTTTATTTTTATTTTTTTTTTTTTAAATTTTTTTTTGCTAGTTTTATAAATAAGGATCTAAACATTTTGCTTTGGGATGTTTACAGTGTTTAGGAATGTTACACGCAGTATTATTCGTAATGTGATTATGATGGAAAAGAGACAGAATTTTCATGCTTGGAAAAACAGTATTGATGTTATAGTTTTAAAGGATAATGAATAATTTGTTAACCAGAATCGTAAAGTGGCTCTAAAGTAAAGGGTGACCGAAAAGGGAACTAAAATCCGCTCGAGAAGGGCAGGAGGACAGTGAACCAGTCTGAGAAGGGGAGGTAGAGGGCAAAGTTAAATGGAAGACAATCTGAAAGGGGGGGAAAAAATCTTGATAATTTATAAATATTTTTGTTTCGAGTAAAAGAAATTACTAACAATCAAAAGTTAAGATGAGGTAAGGCTAAATTGGAAGCAAAGAATGTGTTTTGAGGTCGTGTATATATAGAAAGAAAATAATACTTGTGAGATGTTGTGATTGTGAAATCAAAAACTGTAGAGTTTGAGCATTATTGGTATCGGTAATTTTTTGCCGATACCGGTACTTCACTCCACCCCTTATATATATATATATATATATATATATATATATATATATATATATATATATATATATATATATATATATATATATATATATATATAATATATATATATATATATATATATATATATATACTAGTTATCAATGATGGTTATTACAAAGTACAAATATAATTACTACTTCTACTACTTCTTCTAGTTCTACTACAGCTACTTCTATTACTACTACTACTAACAATAATATTTGTAATTGTATTCTTCCATAATGATTTCTTCTTAAAAGGTAATCCAAAAATGCTTAAAGTGAAAAAAAAAAAAAAAAAATCCGGCTTCGTTTTGGTATTCTTTGTCCTCCAATGATTTTCCAGTTACTTACAACTGATTTATCTACTGCACAATTTTCAGGTCTTCTTTTATTGTCAAGAAGGTCGTCCTCTTTAATAAAATTTCCAACATTTCCTTTGTGTGTGTATGCGCGCGCGTGCGTGTGTGTGTGTAAGGGGGGAAGGTATACATAGTTTCTTCCATTTTGTCCCTGGGATTTATATTTTTTTAATCTACACTCGAATATCATTGCTATGTTGCCACCTTTTTTTTCTTGGGTTTTACCCTCCCTTATTGTTTCATTTCAATTATTTTTCCTTTATTCTACAATTGTTTTTACCTAATTTAATTTTCTTTCATCTACCATGTCCAAATAATACCAGATTTTTTAACTGAAAAACAAAATTATATATATATATATATATATATATATATATATATATATATATATATATATATATATATATATATATATATATATATATATATATATATATATATATATATATATATATATATATATATATATCTCACTGGAAGAGTTTTCACCCTGTCAGTGGAACCAGCGTATTTCGCCATCAGCTCTTAAAAGTCCCTTTACTACAGTGCTCAAAAAGATCATGTTTTTAGGCTCGTTGATTTCAGAGCCACTCCTTGAGATTTATTTAAACTTCATAGGAGGGTTTTTACCCTTTCAGTGGGACTAACACCTTCTCTATCTAATCTCTAAACACTCTATCAAAGAGCTCTCCAGAAGTTCATGCTTCTCGGAGCTGTGGTTTTCAATGCTGGCCAGATTGCTAGTCCTTTTCACCCATATATATATATATATATATATATATATATATATATATATATATATATATATATAT
>SEYY01001098.1:30000-42500 GCA_009176605.1 Armadillidium nasatum | reverse complement strand
GCTTGAAAACGGTAAATTATTTTGGTAGATTAATCAGGACCATTAGGTGTAATCAGGACCATGGAGACTTAAGGCTTTGGGTAAACCCCAAGTCTGAGTTAAGGGACGGCAAAATAGTTCACAGCTTTCCTGTAGCCTTCAATGTAAACATGAAATATATGATAAATGTGATATATTGGAGGTGTTCAAACAGAATGAAAGTAAGGAATCTAGAGAATTAAAAATACGGGTTAAATCATATTTGGAAAGTAAGTAAAAAAAAATAAAAATTGGAGAGAATATTGGATACGGACTCACTAAAGTGTAAAATGGAGTGTATAAGCCCTTCCTCCCTCCTCTTCCTCTTAAAATAAACGTTATTCTTTTAATAAAGAAAACAAAAATTCTTGTTTTTATTATCATGGAAACTAAAATAGTTTCAGCATTTGAGGTAGACCTATAAACACTTCAGATTGTCCCACTCCTTCCTCCTTCAGTGAATTTGCTTCCACAGGGATTCAGTAAGCATTTCTGACAAGAACTCTCAGTAGGAAACCCGCAAAGAATAGCAAAATGGTATTAATTTTGTTTTAATATATATATATATATATATATATATATATATATATATATATTATATATATATATAATATATATATATATATATATATATATATATATATATATATATATATATATATATATATATATATATATACAGAGAGAGAGAGAGATTCATTTGCCGGATCCATATATCCGGCTTGGACTCTTCAGCCCTTAAAACAAACCTGTGATTCCTTCCTTTTCGAATAAACAAATTTTTTTATATACCAAACAAAACATGTTATATGAGTGGTTTCTAACCAAGTTCTGCTTCACAGAAGGGGGCAACTGATATAATTGATTTTTTGCCCTAATTAACACCAAACATTTTAAAATATATTTTGTATAATTAATTTAATTAATTCAGCAGATCTGTATTAAATACACAGGATGTGAGCTTCACATTATTACTGAGATAATTGAATTATAAATCTGACAAACTGTTAAAAATTATAGTTATAACTTTACACTGGAATTTATGTATATTTAACTACCGTATATATATAATTTATATTGGATATATTTCCATTTGTTTTTACAACTAAGAAAAAGGAAATCACTAATTTATTACTGAATATCTTGAAGTACTTGGAAGACAAAATTCGACACTGTTTTCCAAACACTATTCGTGGTTGAAAACTCATTTATAGCATCTGTGCTAAACCCTACAATCTTCACTCTTACAGAAAAAGAGGGACTAACTGATATACCTAACGATGACATTCACATTAAAACCTAAAGAAGTATCTCTTGACGAATTCTGGATTGAAATTAACACTGATGGAAAAAAGGCTCCGGTGAATTCTACTACAGTTTTCTACATCTTACCAGCACGAGTTGTTATTTTCTGCGTTCGCAAACATAAAAACTAACAAAAAAGAAAAGTTACAAAGGATTGAAGAAAAAATGAGAATCTGTTTAATTAACCAATGTCTCGCCTAACGTTAGGAAAACTCGCGAATCTCATCAAGCCACAGTATCACTTAAAAAAATTGCCGTAATGTTATCTATTTATTTCATAGTGATCTAATTCGTTGTGTGTTACTTGTAGTTTTTTACTCATTGTTTCTTTGCTTAACGTTAAAACTCCTTTTAAAATTTGAGCGCTACTCATTTCTAGAACAATTCCAATTTGCTTATTATAATATCTTCTGTCTTTAATTTTACTGACGTATATGGACCGACCGGGGCCCCAGCAAACCCCGGCTAAAAATCAGGGAAAACCGGGGTTAAAATGGTAAATTATACTTAAGAAGGGAACAGTTCAATTTCAAATTTTTTAATTTTTAGCCGATTCTCCTGAAATTTTCAGTGTATATAGCTTTTTTTCCGGTGAAAAAAGTCAATTTCTAGCGTTTTTCTGAGTCTATAACTATTAAAAAATTTTTTTTGGAAATTTGACCCTTTTTGAAATGAATGGTGGGGCCAAACCACTTTCGGAATGACCGACAATTTGGACTGTATATTCAGAATTCTATGGGCTACAAAAGCTTGTAACAGACTTTTCTTCCCAGAGTTATAGGAAAAATGTTATAAGCCCAAAACTGATGAACTATCGGAAAAAATTTTTTTTTTTTTTTTTTTTTTTTTTTTTTTTTTTTTTTAAATTCCTCTCCATACTTTATTTAATGTGATTCGTTGGTTTCGAGATATAGCCTTTAAAAAAAGGTCCATTTTTTGACCAATTTTCAAAGATTTCCAAAGTTTGAGAGGCTAAATCTCGCTTCAAACAAATAGCATTTAATAATGAACTAAATAAAAGTTGTACCCCTGTCCTTCCTCAAAAAAAAAAAAAAAAAAAAAAAAAAAAAAAAGAAAGAAAGAAAAAGAAAAAAAAAAAATTAGTAAGTAGCGTTTTGTTTTTTAAATAATTTTCTTCTCCGGAAGAGTACGATTTTTGCAATTTTTTTTCAAGTCCTTATAACTTTTTTTCTAGACGTGATATCAAAAATCTCTTCCCACTAATGCAAGAAATTGGGGCTAAGATTATTCAGTTAAATTTTCAGCTCTAAAAGAACTAGTGGTTTGACCCCAATTCATTTTTTTCAACTTTGGGTCCAAATAACTTTCAAACTGTTATAGACCCAGAAAACGCTCGAAACAACTTTAGAACTTCGGGGAAAAATGCATATCCCCGGAAAATTTCAGCTCAATCAGTCAAATAAATTTTTTCAAACAAAATATAAAAAAAAATTTTTTCTTGTTTTTTCAATATTTTCTTTTTTTTTCTGTTTCTTTTGACCGCTCCTCTTCTGCTAGTGAATGTTCATCTTTGTGTTTTGATTTTACATTACCCAATAAAGATTTGGTTGAAAATTTTTTACTTGGGGCACCCGCAGATCCTCTTTTAATTTCCTGACTGCAGATGTTACATTTAGCTATTTCGAGCCTATCCTGAAACATTTTAAAGTACTCCCATACTGCTGAAGCTGATCTTTTAGCCATATTGACTGAAAGTATAAACAAAATAATAATTTTGAAATAATGTAGCTAAATGATACAAGTTTGATACATAGCAGTAAAATAACAGTGATGTGTATAAATACAGGTTATATTGATAATTTTATATCTTACATTTTTCAAACTTTACCTTAGGGTCTTACCTAGGTAAACCTGTTGAATCACTATTGTGAATGAGAAAAAAAAATTTTTTTTTTTTAAACTTTTGTACTTTTTTTAAACTTATACAAAATCTGTAATTTTCTGAATTTTTTTCGAAGAAAATGCATATAATCATTAATTTAAGTGAATGTTGGCTATTCTACTCCTTCCTTATAATTAAATAAACCTCAATTAAATTTATATCTAATTTTCTTAGCCTAAATTTCGGTGCTCTTGACCTTTTTACAAATTTTAGGCAACCCCGGCCAGAGCCCCGGTCGGTTCCTACTGACAAACTCGTATGATTTTTGGAAAGGAATTCTAAACCTGTCTGGCTCTGGGTGCCATTATTAGATACATGACATGAGGATGCTATTACTAAGAAAAGGTTAGATAAAAACATTGCTTTAACTTGTATGGCATTCTGTTTTCTTCGCCGGTGTTTTTTCTAATTTGCGAAAATGCGCATTCACGTAGACGCAAGTTTGCTAACTTATTGTGGTTGGTTTAAGAATTACTACGATTTTGCATTTTATCCATCATAATTTTAATGTAATAAATTTTACGCACTTCATTTTATATATATATATATATATATATATATATATATATATATATATATATATATATATATATATATATATATATATATATATATATATATATATATATATATATATATATATATATATATACACACACACACAGTGTGTGTATGTTTGTTTGTATTATGGGCGTGCATGTTTGATTGGTAAGTAATAAGTGTGTTTGTTCTCACGTTGACATTTGCATATGGACATTGTGAAAACTGAAGCAAGTGAAATATTTGACATTTAATTTAAATGTTCGTTTGTCATTTGTAAGTGATGTCGTTATTCTTTCAGTTTAAAAACATTTCAAAGCAAATTTCACTCACTCTAAAACAACAATGACAATATTGACTTCCTTCTTCAATCGAACTAATTCACATTTTTGAGATAAAATTGACGTAATAGTTCATAGGTCCGTTTGTTGAAGGCTAGATAAATTCTAACTTCCATTCTAAAGGCTTAGACGTTAGAGATACAGTCCTAAAGGTTGGTGGAAAGTACTTTTTTAGATAAAATCTGAAATAAAAATTTTAATTTATTTTGAAATGACCTTACTTGGATATTCAGGAAAGGTCAAACATTTTTAAACAAAATTGATAAGGACTAAATATATTCCATTAGAGGTGATCGATGATTATAATCAAATTCTACTTCTTTTCTTTTATGAGTGAATGAATTAAGGTAGATTAGTATTAAAAAGTATTTCGTACATTTACCATATATATATATGAACATATTCTAACGAGCGATGTTAGATTCCCACAGAATCCCAAAACAGATTCCGAATCCTACAGAATCCCAAAACAGATTCCGAATCCTACAGAATCCCCAAACAGATTCCGAGGTACAATTTTCTTTCTAGACGGTCTCTAACGAAAGTCGTAAAAAATGGATAAAAACTTGATCGAAGGTTGCGTGAGAAACGAAGAACCCCTCTAACAGTTTAAGGAGTCTATGTATTTTAAATAAGAATCTTTACCCATACGAGAAAATGGTTACTCTTCGTCCACTTCATCCTATAGCCATTTCATCTTCAAATTTTTATTTTCAAATACATTTAATTTTTTTTTATTCCAACTTCTAAAGCCCTTATATATTTATAGTATGAAATATATATCCAAACTCTATATTATTATTATTATTATTATTATTATTATTATTATTATTATTATTATTATTATTATTATTATTATTATATTATTATTATTATTATTATTATTATTATTATTATTCTGGTGTTTAGCAAGATAAGGAAGGTGTTAACCTTTTGAAAAGTAATGTTAACTTATTCTTGACAGTATTCAACATTTAAATCGCATATACTTCATATTATTATTATTATTATTATTATTATTATTATTATTATTATTATTAGCAACATGAAAGTATAAAACGTGTTTTGATAAGAAACGAATTTATTAGTTTATATATATATATATATATATATATATATATATATATATATATATATATATATATATATATATATATATATATATATATATATATATTAGTGATGGCATCCGCATCCGCATGCGCGGATGCGGAACATCCGCACAAAAATCAACATCCGCATCCGCATCCTCATTTTCGAAAATTCAACATCCGCATCCGCATCCGCATCCGCACTTTCGGAAATTCAACATCCGCATCCGCACTTTCAAAAATTCAACATCCGCATCCGCACTTCTCCAAAATTCGACATCCGCATCCGCATCCGCATCCGCAAATTAGAAAATATGACATCCGATCCATCACTAATATATATATATATATATATATATATATATATATATATATATATATATATATATATATATATATATATATATATATATATATATATATATATATATATATATATATATATATATATATATATATGCGAATTGTAGATCAAGAGTGAGGGTGAAGAGAGAACTATCGGATTGGTTTAGCATAGGAGTGGGATTGAGACAGGGGTTTGTAATATCTCCATGTTATTTAATCTATTGATGAATGGTTTACTTAGAAAAATGGAGAGAGAAGGGAAGAGTATTACGTTGAGAAATATGGAGGGTGAATGTGAAGTGAATGTTTTACCTTTTGCAGATGATGCGGCATGTGTTGGTGGCAGAATCTGGAGAAAAGATGAGAATACTTGTGAGAGAGTTTGAAGGGAAATGTGCAAACACGAGATTGAAATTCAATCCAGCTAAGAATAAAGTTATGAGGATTGGAGGTGGGGATGAGGAAATGTGGAGGGAGGAATTGGTTTGTAGAAGTGTGAGAATGGAAACTTGAGGAGGTGAATGAATTCAAATATCTAGTAATGTTGGGTGGAAGGTAAGGGTGGGACGGAAAAAGGAATAAAGAACAGAGTGGTAGAAGGAATGAAAGTATTGGGGGGCCTAAGAAAAGTATGGAAGAAAGGAAAAATTTCGAAAGAAATAAAGATAAGAATGTTTGAATGTATGTGTTCACCTTCTGTATTGTATGTGTGTGAAACATAGACGATAAGTGCTCGGTCGAGAAAAAGTTTCAAAGTCTTTGAGATGAAAGATTTGAGAGCGATATATAAATTTTGAAGGATTGATAGGATTAGAAATGAAAGAATAAGGGAGATGTGTAAATGGAAGAAGGGTGTAATTGATAGAGAGGAGGAGGATGTGCTAAAATGGTTTGGACATATGTGAAGAATGAAAGAGAACAGAATGGTTGGCAAGGTACGTAGATCCGATGTAGATAGGGGAAGGGTAGGGGGAGGGGAAGGCCGAAGTGGAGATGGATGGATGGAGTGAGAGTGATTTTGATGGAAGAAATTTGAGTTTAGACGAGGGTAGAAGATTTGTGAAGACAGAGATGGAGGGAGGTGGTGAAAGCGTTGAAAGGTAAGAATAGTTATGTTTGTAAGGGAATTGTGGCGGGCACCACCTCACGAAAGTGGGAAAGGTGATAGTGAAATATATATATATATATATATATATATATATATATATATATATTATATATATATATATATATATATATATATATATATATATATATATATATATATATATATATATATATATATATATATATATATATATATAACATCCGCATCCGCATCCTCATCAAAATTAACATCCGCATCCGCATCCGCATCCTCATCAAAATTAACATCCGCATCCGCATCCGCATCCGAACTTTTCGAAAATTCAAAATCCGCATCCGCATCCGCATCCGCACTTTCGAAAATTCAACATCCGCATCCGCATCCGCATCCGCACTTTCGAAAATTCAACATCCGCATCCGCATCCGCATCCGCATCCAAAATTCAACATCCGCATCCGCATCCGCATCCGCAAATTGGAAAATATGACATCCGATCCATCACTAATATATATATATATATATATATATATATATATATATATATATATATATATATATATATATATATATATATATATATATATATATATATATATATATATAGAGAGAGAGAGAGAGAGAGAGAGAGAGAGAGAGAGAGAGAGAGAGAGAGAGAGAGAGAGAGAGAGAGAGAGAGAGAGTTTTGGAGATAAGTGTTTTGATGGTGTGTATTTTAGCGAAAACATCTGTATTGTCTCTTGTTAAGGTAATTAGTCTATATAGAAAGTATAATGGTAGCCAAGTGGATCGAACCTATTATTATTATTATTATTTTTATTGTTATTATCACTTATTTTTTATTATTAGGATCACTGTTTTTAAATATTATTATTATTGTTAATATACTATTTTTGTCATTATTTTATTATTATTATTGATTAATTATTTTTCATTATTATCATTATTATTATTATTATTAAAGTGATTGTGTTAGTAGTAGTAGTAGCAGTAGTATGATAAATAATTAGATCTCTTGAAGCTTCCATATAGACCTAAAAAGGCTGTTCCAATTGTTATTTGGTCGTCTTCCCTTATTGGATTATATCGCCCCAGCCCAAGGCAGGGATTTTATTTATTTATTTACTTTATTTTTGGATTGTTTGGTTTGGGATCATTATTTCTCCATTCACTCCCTTGACTCCCTCCATTCCATTCTCCCATTTTATTTATTTTCACCAAATTGGGCTATTAGCTACCTATCTGACATTATTTACCCCCCCCCCCTCTCTCTCTCTCTCAATCCATCACCTGCCATTTATGCACTCGGTACCTCTGTTGCATTGGGTATTATGCCCCCTCCTTGAAAAGGGCCCTTCTCATAAATGGTTTCAACATGTGTTTGAAAAAAAAAATGTTTCATACTCTGCAATCTATAACATCTTGTACTTGTAGCTGTACGAGGCGTTATTTTTCGTTATTCGTTATCCGTTATCAGTCAATGTGTTTGTTTGTTTGTGTAATGCGTTGGACCAACGCCGCTTAAAAGGCACCATTGACTTTATAAGGTTATAATGGGTCAAGGCGCTCCTTCTTAAAATATGACCGGCACTCTCCTATATACGCACATATTGTGCCAATATCTTTCACATATTTATACTAATAACCCTTCCCCATTCCGCTTCTCTATCTTTCGCTTCATTCATATTTTGGTTTAATTCTCCTTTTAATATCCCCCGTACCCTCACCCCCACCCCCTACCACCCACACCCTACCATGTATGCATTTTATCGTTTTGCATTTTTTTTTTTCCTTTTTTTTTAACGTTATTATTTTTCTCATTTAAATACGCGTTTCTGAGGATTATATATATATATATATATATATATATATATATATATATATATATATATATATATATATATATATATATATATATATATATATATATATATATATATATATATATATATATATTAAAGAATAAAGGTAAATAAGAGTAGTTATTTGTCGACTTCTTTGATAAGTAGTACATTACCTTTAAAGGCATGACATAGACGTAGAGCCTTTATATATATATATATATATATATATATATATATATATATATATATATATATATATATATATATATATATATATATATATATATATATATATATATATATATATATATATATATATATATATATATATGGAAAGTGATGCTTAATGTTTTGTATCACCGAATTATATGATTAATAAGCTTGCAATGCAGTAAATAGGCTTGTTCTTCATATTGGTATCTGCAGATAAATACGCTGTTGTTATCCAGAAAATGGCACGTACTATGCTCCATTAGCTTTCTTTCAATTCTACTAAAATTTATTTGTTCTGTCTATTTATCTCCTAATTCTGCTGACTATCCTAAATTCTTCAAATATTTAAACTCCAAAATAGAACACATTCTTTCTTCTTCTCCTTTCTCCGAAATCATCATTTTAGGTGAATTCAATGTTCACCAAAGCCAATGGCTTTCATCTAGTTCTCATGATCCAGGTAGTGAACTTGCCTACCACTTTTCTATTGCAACTCCCTACCCGTATTGGTGATGAACACAACATACTTGGTCTTAACCTCTTATTCTTCTCCTTATACTGTTAAACTCCTTCCTCCTCTAGGTTCATCCGATCACATTCTTTTCTCCGTTTCTTTTTCTGTCTTTTCAAGTCTTCCGCAAGAACGGCCCTCGCCTTCGGTTGGGAGAGGTTTCTGAATTATCGGTGCTGCTAACTGATGTGACTTGCTGTTGTACTTCTCTGATTTCTCATGGAATGATTACTGCTTCCGTGAGAGAGGTTCCTCGGAAGGTGCTGAGCGCATAAGCGAGGCGGTTCAGTCTGACATGGAGGCGTACATTCTATATTATTTCCTTTCAACTAAACATAACAAACCTTGGTTTAACTCTACTTGTTCTCGTGCTATCCGCCGCCGGGATGCTGCCTTTAGGTATAACCATCGGCTTCAAATCCCATAAACTCAACGTATATCTCATCTCGAAATCGTACAGAATCTATTCTTCGTGACACCTAAAAACTCATTTCTCCCTGTCGTAAATGCAATAATCTTCCTGGTTTCTGTTCCACCACTTTCACAGTGGCAGCGCTAAAGTCATTGCCCCCGCAAGATCTTTCATGAAGCCGCCTCATATATATATATATATATATATATATATATATATATATATATATATATATATATATATATATATATATATATATATATATATATATATATATATATATTATATATATAACCCCAGTTATATATTTATAAACCCCGTGGTTTTGCTCATGTATATCAGGGCAGCTCGTGGTAAATATATATATATATATATATATATATATATATATATATATATATATATATATATATATATATATATATATATATATATATATATATATATATATATATATATATATATATATATATATATATATATCGTAAACCATTCACCTTAAAAAGTGAAAAAATTTAAATATTTGATACTTAATCATTAAAAGCATAAAGTAAGTCTTTTCTACACAGCCATTTTGTTTATTTAAAAAGAAAATCGTCTCTCCGTCCTTTGAAATGAGAGAACTTGTCAATAACTTTGCGATTGAAATCATAAATGTAATTGATAAAATTCTTCTTCACTGAGAGAAATTTTATTCCATTACACCCATAGTGTTTTCAAACTTTAAAATCGATTTATCTCGAAATCACTTTTTGGATTTAATACCTTTTCCATGTAAGCCAACGATTTTTTGTATATATCAGGCAAAAAAAAAAATGTAAAATACGGAAACACATCTTCTCCACACAATTGACGTCAAGACAGTTTGCTGATGTGATTTTGCTTACATTTCTCATACAGAAAACGGGATTGATGGAGTATAGTAGCACTTGTGGGTAGCAATATTATACGTAGCATGCATACTGAGATTGAAAGGCAGGAGAAATTATGCGTACCTAATGTACAAAAAATTTCTTTTAGTTCGTTCTATAGCAGCTATTGTAGACTGCCGCCGTTCTTCCTTCAATCTATAAATAATGATGTTCCTTAGAAATCTGTCCTATCCCCAATTCTTTTTCTATTTTTCATTAATGACCTTCTCTCTATTACTTCATCACCTATCCACTCCTATGTTGACGACTCTACCCTTCATTACTCCTTTGAGTTTGAAAGTAAACAGTTAATTGCCGGTAGAACAACTGACATCTGAGCTTTCTCGTATTTCAAATTGGGACAAAGAAAACAGTCGTTTTCCATGCTACCAAAACTCAATTCCTCCATCTCTCTACTCGACACAACCTTTCACACAACTCTAACCTTCATCTCTCCTTAATATTCTTGGTGTTTCTTTTTCTCGTGATCTTGGAAAGATAACATTACTTTTCTTTCTAAATAAGCTTCGAAGAGGTTAGGTGTTCTGAGGTGCTTTCACAATTTCTTCACTCCAACCCAGTTGTTTGCTCTTTATAAGTGTTATTCGCTCCTGTATGGAGTACGCATCACACATTTGGGGTGGTTCTACTTATGCAGCTCTCCTTGAAAAGGTGGAGTCTATGGCTTTTCGTCTTGTAAACTCTATTGCTCTTGCTAGCTCTCTCCAATCTCTCTTCTGCTCGTTAAATTGTTGTGTCACTCTCTCTATACTATCGCTAGTCCAACGGACACTGCTCTTCTGAACTCTCCCTTCGCATACTTCCTCCATTGAGGACTCGTGCTACACGATTTTCTACACAATCTCATCCTTTCTCTGTCCAACTCTCTAACCCCAGGCTTAACCGCTATGCTCAGTCTTACATGTACTCTACTTGTAAATACTGAAACTCACCCCCTTTATTTGTTTTCCCAACTTCCTTTGACTTCTACACTTTTAAGCGCCGTGAATCGGGATATATCGGCCATTAACGACAAGATTTCCGGTATTTTCCCAACTCTCGTTGAAATCGGTAAGCCTCTGGTCTTTGCCCACTAGAAAAGATAAAATAAAAAATAAATCTATATACAGCTTGTCACCCGTTTTTCATTTTCTGAATGTCGTTATTTCAGGGATTCGAATAGTAAATCATGGAGAAAAATTAAATAACGATTTGTAATATAATCAGTGCCGAATTCTTAATGAATTTCTTAGTTTGTAAACAACTAAAGAATCATAAGTACTTTAGCATTACGTTATGGAGTAGTTAATAGTTCAGAATAGTGGATATATTTGTTTGAATAATTATTTTAATGTATGGGATTATAAATTCTGTTGACAATCATCAGGTACTGTGGATAATATTTTTTAAAAGCTGCATTGAAGAAAGTGAGAAATAAATATATATTTTGTAAGAAAACCTCCTCAAAAACACTTTCAAGTATTCGATATTCTGTACCATAAAAAATTAAGTTTATCATGTCTTATTTTGGTCATTGAACAATAATCTTTGCTTCTTTACTGCAAGGTCTTGAAATGAAAAACAAATTTTGTATCTTCGAATAATTAAAATCAGTAGAGTCAAAAAGTAAATTTTGAATCCCAGAAAGAACGAATTTGTGATGCTAAATCAATCTCGTACAATCAGAACTTGTGCTATTCAATGAAATTTGAAACTCAGAATTATAAAATTTGTTATAAAAATGATGAATGATTTAAAAGTTCATCCGACGCGATATTATTAATGAATGTTTATCTTTTAGTTATAAAAATCAAAATAAATAAACTTATTTATAATTTCTTTTATTAATTCAAAAAAATTGTTTTTATTTCATTTCGAAAGGAAATTTTACTTTATTTTAATTCTACATCGAATTGGTCACATTCAGTTTATTTTGAGAATTTATATAAATCAGTCTAATGTTAGTAAAGATATACCGTACT
>SEYY01001098.1:0-27500 GCA_009176605.1 Armadillidium nasatum | reverse complement strand
TATATATATATATATATATATATATATATATATATATATATATATATATATATATATTACAGTCTCCTCGACCGGAAGTAGTGTTAGTTCTCTCCCGAAGTCGCTCCGTGACTCCTCAAGAGAGTACTTTGACTCAAAGCAACGGTGACTCTGACGGAGGCTTCAGCCACCGTTCGGTATTTATCAATCACGTGCCCCCACCAAGACCCCCTAAAATTTTGGAGTCTCCTATGGACAGCAAGTCACTCGTTTCTGGTAAGTGAAGTAAATACGCTATACTCGTATTATAGATTTTTTTTTTTTTTTTTTACTACTACTACTACTACTACTAAACCATATTATTTTCTCTATGAAAATATTTGTTATTGTTAGTATTCGATTTTATTTTACTTAAAAGGAGTAATTTCATAAATTCACTGTTACTCATAGTTCAAATTAATGTATTCCTGTATTAACTGTTACGTATTGGTATATGTGAAAAATATAAATAAACTATCAGAAAATGAATGAAATTGGTGATTTAGCAAAAGTGAACACAAGTTATTTGTTAATTGACTCGAGATAAACTATAGGGAAAGTAAGGTGTGAAGTGTTGAGAGAGAATTGTTCTCTTAAAATGAAAATTCTGATTTAAATATATTGTTCTCAAAATTTGAACAATCTTCAAATATTTTGACAAATGGAACAAATCCTATTCATAAAGGATTACTATGATATATTTAACGACCCATTTTGTACGTTTCCTTTAATTGAAAAACTATTTATTTATGATATTAATTGTAAACAAGGAATGAACTCTTGTGACTTATTTCAGATCTTCCTGTCGACACTATGCCAAGGGGACCACCTATGAATATTACCCTCATAAAAGATGGAGCAGGTCTAGGATTCTCTTTGGAAGGAGGAAAGGACTCTCCCTTAGGGGACAGACCTTTAACAATAAAGAAAGTCTTTAGCGGTAAGTTACCACCCTCTTTCTCCTCTTTCTCTAATGTCTACTTTAAAAATAGGAAAAATTAATAATAATAATAATATTATTATTAGGCCCCTCTTCTTATTGTTATTATTATTATAATAATAATATTATTAGGCCCCTGTTATTGTTATTATTATTATTATTATCATTATTATTATCATCATCATCATTATCATTATCATCATCATCATCATCATCATCATTATAGCACTGATGCGAGAACCAACCAATTATTTTACGCCTTATTTTTTAATTTTAAATAAAACCAAGCCGGATCATTAGTCTTTTTGGAAGCTTAAAAGGTATAATTTTGAGAAACCAGTTTTTTTTCTCATTGCGATAAATTCTGGCATATGTGTCTGTGTGTGTGTGTTAGTTAGGAATGTGTATGCGAGTTTGTGTGCGTGTGTGTGTGTGTGTGTGTGTGTGTGTGTCCGAGCGTGCAATTTGGTGTTTTATTCATATTTTATTCAGGTTTAGATTTTACTTGCTTTGGATAGACATTTATGAATAGTTACGATTGCTCCAGACCTTTATATATATATATATATATATATATATATATATATATATATATATATATATATATATATATATATATATATATATATATATATATATATATATATATATATATATATATATATATATATATATATATATATATATATATATATATATATACGAGGTAGATTGAAGGTCAGTTTTAAATATTTTGCGGATGTGAATATTAATTGTCAGTATCCGCGGATGCGAATGTATATTATATATGAGGAGTTTTAACCACACGTGTTTGAGATTTTAAAATTACAAAAAATAATAATAACATATTATTAATTCATTAATATAGAAATAAAGGAATCAAGAATATATGCAGTAAATAACTTTTCCATTTCGAGTATTTATATTTAATATATTTATATTACTAAGACTAATATTCCAACGTGTTAGAATATCTTGTATGCTAGAAATTGATGTATATTCAATCTTGATTGCCTTTTTATTCCACTTATTTTGAGTTGCAGCTCAAGAATTGAATGAGTATCTTTTTAACGTAGGTTTTATTAATAAATTCAACACACATTTTTTTTGAGTAGTGACGTCATTCTTAACTACCAGCTAAATCTAATGATCAAAACAGTTCACATTTTTTACTTTCGCCAAAAAATAAATGCTTTTTTTTTATATTTATTACCACACCTCTCCCCATACATTGCACCTGATATGGTAAAATCTTCCTTTTAACCGAAAAAAAACTGTCCCAAGGTATTCTCTCGTACAGCGCTCCGATATTTATTTTTCACACAACAGAAATTGTTGCCTTTACTGGAAGTTTCATCAGTTGCGTGATATGTGAATGATAATAGAATGAACAGTCTCTGTTAAAAACGCAAGATTCTAAGAAGTGAGGAACATCCACCTCACTTACATAATTTGAATTTTGAATTCATGTATAAATGATTCATGATTGCTGAACATTACGAACTGTATTACAAAAGGCATTTGATTGACGACATCTCACACCGCAGTCATTTCATCGTCAAACGAAGCTATAGTTAACAGTATATTAGGTCTTAAACCTGGTTCTCGTACACGAGACACGATTTACCTCCAAAGTAAGTAAACAAGAGGTGTCAGGTCATTATAGTCGGCCAGCAATGCATCAAGATCACCTCTTCTGATCCATTGCTCAAAAAAAGTAATTCAGAATGACACACTTGCTAACGCATGATATTTTACATCATTTAACAGCTCGGAAAGTCTCCTAAAATGATGTGGTAAATTCTCCCATTTAATATGGAAACAGGAGGTACAGCCCAATGAAGTGACTTATAATATCTACCATAACTTCACTTCTAACGTCTCTTGTTGGCGGTTTATGAATATAGCATTGGGATTGTGTCTCACCCAAACATGACGAGCAAGTGATGAAGTTATCTTTGACGAGACCTCCTCGACTGCAAATAAGACTTAGTCACAAATTGGACTTGTTCTGACAACTCTGCAAACTTCATTTGCAAACATTCTTCTGTTGTGAGAAAATTTTCATAGATAAACCGTGTACTTTCTGTGAATGATTGTGGTTCATTTGGTTTTTGCAGGACTTAACCACCAGATAATGAACGATAGTACACGTGCTCAAACGTGGCTTTTTTTTTTAAGAACGCGAAATTACATCCTCTTACTCAAGGACTTTTTAGATTCATCGTGGACGTCCTTCATGTGCGCTACACCCAAGGACTCTGTTTCTTCTGACTTTTTTTGGAACAAAAATCGCTGTCCCAAAGTATTCTCTCGTACAGAGCTCTGATATTGGTTTTCACACAACAGAAATTATTGCCTCTACTGGAAGTAGTGGATTGATCCTCTTTGAATATTTACTGTTATGCATTTCCAGTGGATGTGCCAAATTTGAAATACAGGTCACGGAGTTATGCATAGGTATATCGTTTCATTAAATGGATAAATAATATAACGATAATGCCAACTTCAGTTACTTTCAACAAATTAACGAATAAAACTTTGAGGTTCCATAAACTCACGAATAACGAGTATTCGTAGAGTTGTTACGAACGTAAAACGTTAAACACAAATTCGCCATCCCTGTAGTTTGTTTTTTACATCCACAGAGTTGTTCTACTGGCTTGGAATTTCTTCTAGGAACATAACTTTTAACTCGAATGTTAGTCTATACTCGCTCCTCAATACGCTCCTTACGTTTGTCAACGGCACTTTGAGTTACCTTGTGTAGTATTTTTACGAGGTGCTCGCCAATTGTTTTAAGACATGCTATAAAAAATAAACATCTTTTAACTACAGCTTCTCGACATCATCCTGAAAATAGTTCGCTTGTTCATCAGTTCATTGCTTTTTTGACGCTTTCTATATGACTGAAAAGCTCCCTGGAAGTCCTAGTTTATCAACTCTTAAAGCACCACCTGCGATTCATTCTCAAAGCTCGACGTCTTCAGTAGTATTGAAATGATTCCCTTTCTGTTTGTTTTTATTTTTGTGAAGTAAAAAATGTTGTAGAGACAAAACCTGGTAATAAAGGAGGGTGAATGACAATGGCAACGATGTTCTTGGCAAAAGCTATCGAGTGGGTAGTGAAAGATGAGCGGAGCATTGTCATGATAAAGCAACCAAGTTTTGTCACTCTGGAGTTTTGAACAATGTCTTCTCCTATCCTCACCCAATACCATAAAATATTACAGTAGAACTGAGAATCGACAGTTTTCTTAGAGTAGTCAAATTTTCTTGACGTCAAAGAAAATTATCATCATGCTTTAGTCATTTCTTTTTACTTCTCTGGCCCTTTTGAGTCTGGATAAAATTGAACTTCTGTTGTGACAATTGCTATTTCTTATCTAGATGGAAGGCAAAAATGTTTCAATTGAGAAAAGCTTCAATGAGCATATTTACATCAGTGTGGTACACAACTTCAGTAAGAATCTATCTGACAAGTATTGTAACCAATCTCAATATTCGTTAAAAAGGCATTTATAGTAAGACGTCGATTATCACAAATCGGTTGCAGAATCTTTAAGAGTTCTGACGGTCGAATAATTCCATGTATGGTTGTCGTCATCAACGGATGTCAACACCCTCTGCCCCCACCCTCCCTTTCTTAGGCCTCGCATGTCACCAGAACACCCGTGCGTGACTCAAAGAATGATTACCAAACCATTCCTAAATAATTTCCAGAATTTACATTGCACTTTTTCCAGAGTTCTGAACAGAATTTGTTGCTCACTTGTATTTGCTAATCGTTCTAGTCTCGAAGACTGGCAGATGTCATGTGCACAACGACAAATAAACATGCGTAACATCTACATACGTACACGTCATGACTTTATATATTCACCTAATCATAAAAAATGTAGGCTGCAGTACCCTACGCCACAGCACAAAACTTTTGGATTTCTCCTCATATATATATATATATATATATATATATATATATATATATATATATATATATATATATATATATATATATATATATATATATATATATATATATATATATATATATATATACAGATTCACTTAGTATTCTAAAATTTCTTAGCAGATTATGATTATTATTATTATGTTCCTGCAGGTGGAGCAGCCGACAAAGAGGGATCCTTAAAAGTAGGAGACGAACTTCTTGGAGTAAATTCCGTTGACCTCTCCAACATGGCCAGAATAGAGGCCTGGAATTTCCTGAAGAAACTTCCGGACGGTAAAGTCGTCCTTCGGATACGACAGAAATTGAAGGAAGAGGAAAGCAGTGGCACCTAAGGCCTTTAACAATGGTGGCACATTAAATTTTTTTTATTATTATTATTATATTTGACGATGTCTTAACTCCAGGTTTCAAATTTGACAGTGAAATTGTCTTTCCTATTATTATTATTATTATTATTATTATTATTATTATTATTATTATTTGCTTTAGAAACAAAATGAAGTTTAGATACTTTTAATATATCCTTCTGTTAAAGGATTTAGATAATGCAAAAAACTAATAAATCTTCAGCCAAATTGTAAATTAAAGAAAATATTATAACAGTTGAAGAATATTATAGATGAGTATTATGACCCACAAAATAGAAGCATCCAAAAATATGCCTTAGGTACTGCTTATAAAAGGCATATTTTTGGATTTTTCTGGCGGGTTCTTTTTTTTTTTTTTTTTTTTTTTTTTTTTTTTGACTTTTTCTATTGAGGACAATGTTTATTTTATTTTGTTTTTGTTTTTTAATTTATGAAAATTTAAATTAGATAAGAAAAAATGGTCCATGGAATGCCCCATTTTGTTTGTAAGTTTTCTTTACATTTCTGATAAAGAAATGGGAATTGAAATGGCAGATCCAATGTGTCCAAGACAGACATTAATAATTGAAAGACATGATCAATTTAACTATGTCATTTTCTCCTTTCTATTGACTGTTGACTGTGTAGAATAAACCCCTAAATAAACTCCTGCCAGGGAACTAAATAGCGCCCATCAGTTTTATGTTAAAGTATATGACATATGACACACTAACTATGACTCGTGCCAAATTATTAAAAATTAATAAAATTTGGGAACTATAGGGTGTTTCTAAATATTATACATAGCTATATTCAGCACCCTAAAATATATATATATATATATATATATATATATATATATATATATATATATATATATATATATATATATATATATATATATATATATATATATATATATATATATATATATATATATATATATATATATATATATATATATATATATATATATATATGCGCCAACCTGTCTGTGATATATATAAATTTTTATAAGCTTTGTTGACCTAACATGCCTTTGCTTATTATTATTATTATTATTATTATTATTATTATTATTATTATTATTATTGTAGATATTTTCAATAAGCTTTGCAAATGTATATGAAATTTTAAAATTTTTATAATAATATATATATATATATATATATATATATATATATATATATATATATATATATATATATATATATATATATATATATATATATATATATATATATATATATATATATATATATATTTCTTTTTATTGTTGTATATATATTTTTATATACAAATTTTATATTACCTTATGATACAAGAAACTTGTTTTCCAAATGTTGTTTAAAAGCTTTATTTAGTTTCGGGGTAAAAAGGATTTAATAATAAATAAAGGCAGAAATATTATTGTCTAAATTTTCCTTTTTATTATTATCATTATTAGAAATAATAGTTGTGGTAGCAGCAATATCAATGTATTAACTAGTTATTATTTAACCTGAATTTTTTTTTTTTTTTTTTGAGTGCCTATTATCTTTCTCTAAACACCTTAACGTCTTGTTCTTAACTCAAATTTTGTTGCTGAAGATGAAACTTAATATTTATTATTGTCATAAATATTGAGAGCAATCTCAATTTATTTTTATCTTTAATTTTCGTGCATAGGTTGATGTAATTCCTCGGAGTGTGCAAATTCCATAACTTAAGTTACTTTCTTAGGAAAGAATGTGTGTACTCCATTTACATTTCACGTCCATAGTTTTATTATTTTACCATATATATATATATATATATATATATATATATATATATATATATATATATATATATATATATATATATATATATATATATATATATATATATATATATATATATATATATATATATATATATATATATATATATATATATATACCTGAGAAACTCAATTCTGCTTGTAGACATGCTACTCGTCGCAGGGATAATATATTTTTGAAGTATCTTAGTTTTCAAACTCTAAAATCTTGTACTCAGTTTATTCCACTAAGAAATCGTGCAAAATCTATTTTCCTATCACTAGATACACTTCTTCGTTAAATTGCAATTATCTAAGTTGCTTTTATTCCTCACATTTATGCTCCGAATTTGCTCAAAATATAAATTCTTTCTTGCTCGTTCCCTCCTCTTGTTTCTTTAGAGCGACATCTGTTCTCTTTTCTTCTACTTAAGCAGAACTTTTGGCTTAAACCTTTGCTTTTAATTCAATGTTAGACAGTTAGAATTTATTTCTCCTCCTTCATATCCTTCCGACCAATTTATTCCTGGTGTTTCCCTACTGAAGTCATTTGGCATTCTACTGGAATGCTCTTGGGTTACAGGATCAAGCAACCAAAGTCCAGCACCGTCAATATGGGTACAATAACTGAATGCCAATATTAAGACGGGGGGAAATTTTCCTTGCTAGAGAAATCTAACTCACTGACAAGGCATCCCCTTTAAACCGTATACAAAGAACTTTTCCATTGATCTACTCTGCTCTCATCCCACCAAAACAGGGGGATAAACATTTGCCGGAAATAAAAACTATGCTTAGAGCTCGTGAAAGTTGTTATACCATTTTAAATACTTGGAACTTTTCAAATTATTTTAGAAAATGAAAGTAAGCATCTGTTTAATATAACGGATTTAAAATATATTTACTGAAAGTTAAATAAAAATGTTACATTTTAAGACTTAATTGCATTTTTCTACCAGATATTTCAATATATTTACAAAATTTTAAGTTCTCACCTATCTAACCAATCTCCTGTAAGTGCAAGCACTTGTCAGACGTCTCGATCGAAACTACTCCACTGTCGTCGATCTTCATGCATCCTGGTTTCTTCCATAGTACCTCCCCTATCCTCGACCACTACCTTGACATTATCTCTCCACCTGATTCTCGGTCTGCCCACTCCTCTTCCTCCCACAGGTGTCTCCTCACAGTATCTCTTCGCATACCTTCCATCATTCGTTCTTTTTAAATGTCCAACCTATCATTGTTGTCCCTTCTCTATGAGCATCAGTATGTTATCCACTCCCAGAACCCTTCTTATATAATCTTTTCTTATTCTATCCATTCTCGACATTCCAACAATTGTTCTCAACACCCTCAGTTCACTCGCTTGTATTTTACTTTTGGCTCTGGTGTTAGGAGCACACGCTTTAAGTCCATAAGTTAGTAATGGTCTTAAAATATTTGTAAATATTACTGTTTTTATCTTCCGCGGGATGTGCCGATCCCTAAGAGCGGAAAGAGCAAGGCCAGCAGGAAACACACAAGATGGGAGAGAATTCCACAAAACAGAGGTGGCTAGAAAGGAGGCTTCACAGCAGATAAGCCTGGAGTTGCCTATGTCCACACAAAATTTATGTGCAGGTAATGTTACCCGTTGTGCTACGAAGCCGTCGTAAAGGCGGAATTATACGAGTGGACAGTTCCCTCGATCGTTTGCTTTAGAAAAGAGACAAGTGAATTAGAAAGAGTGAAACAATTTATGTGATGGAAGAACCGTCCAAAGAAATAGAAAAGTTAGAAGGTGTCTTTGAGAGGGAGATTTCAAGACGTTGAGTTTTAAAGAGAAGTTCTATTCAGATCAGAAAGAATGGAATCAGAAAGATGAAGACGAGAGGCAACTCTAGATGCAAAAGAGGGAACAGATTTGAAATGTGTTTGTGTGTGTGTGTAACTGCGAAGAAGTAAAAAATTCTCGCAACCTAAACTGAACTCCCAGCTTCTTTGAGGCATTCCTAGCAACCGTTATGATGTGAGGTTTAGAAGACATTTTTTGTTTATCTAAAGGCCAAGGATATGTATGCTGTCAATAGGAGTGATGGGAGAACCATCCAAAGAAATAGAAAAGTTAGAAGGTGTTTTTGAGAGGGAGATTTCAAGACGTTGAGTTTTAAAGAGAAATTCTATTCAGATCAGAAAGAATGGAATCAGAATGATGAAGACGAGAGGCAACTCTAGATGCAAAAGAGGGAACAGATTTGAAATGAGTAGAAGAATGGAAGGTCTAGTCATCGGTATATAAATGGATAGGGTTAGATGAGCAGATGAGATCATTAATGAAAAGTAGGAATAGAGTAGAAGACAAGACAGAACACTGAGGAAAACCAATGAAATAGTCGCCCCATTAACAACAGCCGAAATGGAACTACTAAAAAGAAAGTTAAACATAAGTAAACAAAGAGAAGGGGGAAACCCAAAGGAAGGGAGCTTGGAAAGCTGTGACGAATGACATATCAGATCAAATGCCTTAGATATGTCAAGGACCACCACACTAGTCTAACCATGGTTAATAAGGGCAGAAAACTGTAATCTGTGAGATAAGAAAGTATATCACCAGTAGACCTAGAACTTCGAAAGCCATACTATATGATAGGAAAGAAGGGAATGGGATTCCAGATGATCTAAGAAATTAGAGTTGAGAAGGATTTCAAAGATTTTAGGCAGAATACAAGTGACAGTTATGGGCGATAGTTAAAAGGATCAGACCGGCTACCTTTCTTCGGAATAGGTTGGACTAATGAGCGCTTCCAACACTGAGGGAAAGTATTGATTTTAAGGCATATAGAGAAAAGTTGGACACTCCTTTAAAACTCGGGGAGGAATGCCATCCAGGACGCTTGCCTTCCTAAACGTTCATAGATTTCAGAAGATAGGAGGAGGATTGCCGAAGTCCTCCAAGGATGAATTGGAGGAAAATAGAAGGCCGAAGATATTAGCCTTTTCAGTTAGATGTTAATTAAAAAAAAACCATCAGATCGAATAAGAGGAGGAAAGGAAGATTTTAAATATATATATATATATATATATATATATATATATATATATATATATATATATATATATATATATATATATATATATATATATATATATATATATATATATATATATATATATATATATATAGGATCCATAGGAGGGTGCTTGAAACCCCTACTGGGACTACATGGCATTTTGCTGGGGTGCTCCTGGGTTACAGGAGCAACCAACCAAGGTCGAACACTAACATGGGCACAACAACTGTTGTGACAAATTTAGTAATAATAAGACAGAGAATAATTTTCCGCACGCCAGGACTCGAAACCACTGACAACAGCGTCGCCTTTAGACAGTGTACATAAGGCCCTGAGCTACGCCGCCTTCCATTCTAAGCACCCTCCTATGTATTCTAATAAGTACTGAGTTGCTACAGTGATTCGAATTATAAGAGCTTGAAAACTGCTCTAACTATGCCTTCTTTTTAGGGAAGGCGGCGTAGCTCAGTGGTAGAACCTTATGTACACTGTCTAACGGCGACGCTGTTGTCAGTGGTTTCGAATCCTGGCGTGCGGAAAATTTTTCAGTCTTTTATATATATATATATATATATATATATATATATATATATATATATATATATATATATATATATATATATATATATATATATATATATATATATATATATATATATATATATATATATATATATATATATGCTGTTTCGGAATTGAACGGTAATATTTAAGGTATGAGTTCTCTACCACAATATAAACAATAAAGGTCATATAAGCATATGTTTAAAATTAGTTTATATCCGAGATATCAGATGTTAAAGACGTATCTCTCTGAACATTAGCATACGTTCATTTGTTGAGAAGGGTAGTACATTTCTGTCATTCCGTATTAGACTCTGTGGGTGTAGGTTACTCATCACATTGTCTCGTTCTGTGCCCATACGAGTGAGTGAATTATGTGTGTCGGTTCAAGTGGATTATCATGGGTGACACCACGAATGTGTTCACATTTGCAGAACAAACAGACATGCTTTTAACGTATGGCGAGGTACATCAAAATGGTTTTGCAGCCGTTCGAAGATATCGTGAAAAATATCCCAACCGAAGAATACCAAATCGTAAAACGTTTGAGGCCATTGAAAGACGCCTCAGGGAAAATGGGACGTTAAACCCTCTACGAGTAAACGCCGGTCAACAAAGAATTAGACGAACCGCTAACGTTGAAGAAGAAATACTCGATGCTGTTCAGTTATCTCCTAGTACTAGCACCAGAAGATTATCTCTTCGTTTCGATGTGTCCTCTACCAGCATATGGCGAACAACAACTGTACCCATATCACGTTACCCCTGTGAAAGAACTGCAACCACATGATTATAACAAGTGGAGACATTTTTCCCAGTGGTTAATTTGAAAATGCACACGTGATCCTAACTTCCTGAGCCGCATGCTCGTTACCGATGAATCCTGCTTTACGAGAAATGGGATTCCTTAATTATCGAAACACACATACCTGGTATGATGAAAACCCTCATACGACTGCTATTACATGTCTGTTGTGGTCTTCTAGGCGAAAATTTCGTTGGCCCCTTCTTTTTGCCACTTAGGCTTTCAGGAGTTTCTTACCTGAAGTTTTTGCAGGATAATCTCCCTGAGCTTCTACAAGATATTCCGATTGCCAATAGGCAGGGGATGTGGTTTATGCATGACGGTTCACCGGCGCACTATTCACATACTGTCACAGATTATTTAAACACAACGTATGGTCACCGATGGATAGGGCTAAACGGTCCTGTTAAATGGCCACCACGATCTCTTGATTTAACGCCATTGGATTACTTTCTGTGGGGCTGGATGAAGTCTATGGTTTATTGTACGTCTGTGAAAACGCAAGAAGAGCTACAAAATCGGATCGAGGTTGCCTATGTTTATATGACCTTTATTGTTTTTAATATTTTAGGGAACCCATATCTAAAATATTGCCGTGCAATTCCGAAACACCCTGTATATATATATATATATATATATATATATATATATATATATATATATATATATATATATATATATATATATATATATATATATATATATATATATATATATATATATATATATATATATATATATATATATAGTGTGTGTGTGTGTGTGTGTGTGTGTGGTGTGTGTGCGTGTGCGTGTGGTGTGTGTGCGCGTGTGTGCGTGTGTGCGCGTGTGTGCGTGTGTGTGTGTGTGTGTGCGTGTGCGTGCGTGCGTGCGTGCGTGTGTGTGTGTGTGTGTGTGTGAAATAATTATTTTCCTATTCATGCTATCCAAAACATTATTCAAGTAGACAACAATTAATTACTTTAAAAATTTTATACATCCGCATTTAATAATTGCAGATGCGGATGCATATATTGAAAAATCATAAACTGCGAATGCGGATGTCAGATTTAATGCGGATGTTAGATACATCACTAATATATATTAAAAATGAAAGACAAATAATTTTGACCTGTATGTATTCCTGATGAAGCAGTTCTTAAAGCGATATGCGTCTTTGGAAGCTCCCAATATTTTTTAAGTCATCAATAACTTTACTCTAATCATATGTTTCAATATCTGCTCTACAAGCAGCAACAACAGAGCTGATAATCCAGGGGTGGGCAACCTTTATAAACTAGAGGGTCACTCTTTGACTTTGGCGAAAGGTCAAAGGCCATACGCAATTGTTGTCAAAATCACATATATAAACTAATAGAATTAATATTTTTTAACAAATATTAAATTTCTTACCTTTATTTAATTATTTGGAGCGTCTAGTTTTGATGAAGAGAAAACTAATTGTAGTCTTAGTAAGAGAGATTCTTATATAATTTTTGTTTCTTCCTTTCACTTTAAAAATGGTCACAGGCCATATTTTTGGACACTAGCCACTTTTGGCAAGCGGGCAATACTTTGTTTGCCCGGGCCTGCTCTAATCGATCCTTAGTTTTAATGTTGCTAAGTGTTGAGAACAGTCTCCCGCAAGAACATGTCACTTGAATTGTCATAAATTTTTCAATAACACTTAAACACACCATAAATTTTATGTTTTGCATACATCTGCATCCACTTCAGCCATTCTTTAAGGGTTAGTGCTGAATTTCCCTTTCGTACATTATTTTTTCCCTCACATGCATTCAGATCTAACAAATTGCCTATGCAACTTAAGACCTATATCTTTGTACCTTTGTTTACCATTTTTTTTCTTTTACGAAGAAAAATTATTTTAGGCTTGAAAGGTCCTTTTACTCAGTCTTATTTCTCTTTCTGTTCTAGTGGTTAGGAAAGAATTTGCAGAATCACAAATTTTTACATCGAAATATTTGACTTACATTTTTTTTTTTTCAGAATCTTTACTACTACGGTTTAGTTACAGGTAGGGAAACATTTCCTTCCATCAGTTTTATTTGAAAAGTTCAATAACGGAATAAAAACGCCTACAAGCTAGTATAAGCTGAACACTTTGCAATATATCACACGAAACATTAATTAAGAATATATGCAAATCACAATCTTGCAAAACAAGAAAGACAACACTGATTAATTTATTGACGAGTAAATTAAACGTACGACTAACAATGATGTAATGAATGTTTTCCATACTAAGAATATCTTGCTGCCAGGCGCATGAATGTTTATTATTATTATTATTATTATTATTATTATTATTAATATTATTATTATTATTATTATTATTATTATTATTATTATTATTATTATTATTATTATTATTATTATTATTATATATTATATATATATATATATATATATATATATATATATATATATATATATATATATATATATATATATATATATATATATATATATATATATATATATATATATATATATATATATATATATATACTGCCGGGACAGAGGATCATCATAAGTAAACAGTTATGTAGTGCGGTGCTCACCAGGGGCTGCACCGCACCGCACTGCACCGTTGATTTTTTTGCTCACTGCACTTTTATGTTTTCTCCCACACCACAACGCACCGTCCATCAGTCCCTAAATATGTTTGCGCACTGCACCGGGTGCTCCGGCCAACCTTAATATAAATCTATATATTCGTGAGATAGAACTTTGCTATATATATATATATATATATATATATATATATATATATATATATATATATATATATATATATATATATATATATATATATATATATATATATATATATATATATATATATATATATATATATATATATATATATATATATATATATATATATATATATATATATATATATATATATATATGGTCAGAGTGTACTTTAGCATGCATACATATTTCAAAAACTACTAAACGTATGTTAAAAAGGATAACATTTTTGAATCCTTGTGGAATTTTGAGAAAGAAAATAGTAAAAGATGTAAAAATAAGTTTTTAAAAAAATAGCCAAAGCCAAATTTTTTTTTAGCTTATTTTTAGTTTTTTCATTTTCTTATTTTTTGCAATTTAGTTTTCTAGCGAACTTAGTTCGACTTATCATAACCCAACGACCGAAGTTTGTCGTGTGATACAAAAATAACTGATAGATGGATTGTTGCCGTGTTATAGTAGCCTACTGCCAAACGTACGATTATGCCAGACGTACGATTCTATATTCATATATAAAGAACTATAACTTACGTACGTATTAAAATTATTCTGTTTATATATATATATATATATATATATATATATATATATATATATATATATATATATATATATATATATATATATATATATATATATATATATATATATATATTCCAATTTTTCTTACTGATAAATTCGCCAAGGATTTCAAAATGTTTGTCCTTTTTAACGTACGTTTAGTAGTTTTTGAAATATGTATGCATGCTAAAGTACACTCTGGCCTATATATATATATATATATATATATATATATATATATATATATATATATATATATATATATATATATATATATATATATATATATATATATATATATATAATATATATATATATATATATATATAGGGAAAACCCTATTGGAACCGTATTGAATTCCAATAGGTGTAACCTTTGCGCATACATAAGTCAAACTTTATTAAAGCCATAGTTTATTTTCTTATGAGACTCATGCCATTACTAATACGATTTTCGACTATATGCCAAAAAACTTTTGGCCTACGTAGTTTCTACTGGTGGACATAAGCCTCTTAAAACCTACAAGAAAACCTATTGATATTTTTTATGGCCATCTCTCACACACCTCGAAGTTCTAACATCTCCTCCTCCATATCATCCTCTAGATTGTTTGGTACATTTAGTAGCTCATCAAGCTAGTTTGTTAACCTTCTACTATCAGTTGGGAAAGTGAGCATTTCTCCCTCCTCGTGCTTCACTGCGTAGGCTGACGGTGTTCAGCATTTTCTATAATTTTTTACCATACTACATATCAGTTTTCTCATACCCAAGAGATCGGCCTCTAGGTCTCTACCTATTTTCGTCAGTGTATTTTCTTTTTCTCTCCTCTTTACTCTCATCTCTTCTTGTTTTCACATATTACTCTCTCTCCTTCACTCTCCTCGTCTTTATTCATTTTCTAAAACCGGTGATTTTCTTTTTTTCAGCTTCTTTGACGTGATTGTTCCACCAAGCAGTTTGCCTTTTCTTCCTTTATGTGTTGTTTTAACTTTCACAATCTGTTTGGAAAGCTCCATCAGAGTGCAGTGAAAAGCCCTTCATCTCTCCCCCACACTCCCGTCCGCCATTCCATCTCTTCTCCTCTTCTGAAATTCACCTTTGCAAGCAGGGTTCTGCAGGTTTTCGATCATGAATCTTTTTCTTGGTCTGCAGTTCAACGATTTAGGTTTTCTCAATCTTAATTTTCCCATAACTATCCGGTGGTCGGAGTCGACTGACACGGAAGGTATGCCCTTTACCTCTGAACAGCCTTTTGTTGTTTGTCAGCATCAAATCAATCATCGACTTCTCCTCATAACTCAGCCTTGTATAGTTCCACCTATATCACGTCAATTTATGGTTTTCTTTGTGATTATAGAAGGTATTCATTATACTCATGTTGTTTTGCACACAAAAATCTATTAAACTGTCACCAGAAACATTTCTTCCTCCTATTCCAAGTCGATCTCGTCCATGTCCATTTAAATCTCCCAGTATTACCGCATTCTCATGATACGGTGCTCTGTTCTTAATGTTTTCCAACTACTGGTAAAAATTCTCCTCTCTTCCATCGGTCCCCTCTCCTGAGTTTCTTAGACCTGGAAGAGGCTTAAGTTAATTGTGTCTGTTTTCACTGAGAAGGCCAAGATTCGTTCATTCATTTGTTCTGCATAACTCACTTTTATGCCAACTTTTGTGAGAGAATCACTCTCAAACCGTGTCTACATTCTTGCCCACCACTATAAATCAACTGGTAGTCACAACAACAACACTATCTCCTCTTTCAAATCTCCCAACATTAAGGGTAGCGATTCGCAGATTTCTTCTATTCATTTTTGTTGTTCTAAAGCGAGTCCGTTTTCGTGCGGTCGTTGATCAAAAGGACGATCAGGGTCCCAAGGCAAGACATGAGCTTCTTGAGCAAGTGATGTTGGTTGCCGGCTTGCTAGGCCTGTCACAACCCTATTGAGACTGCTAATTAGTGCCATTCAGTGTTCAGTCTTCGAAGGTTACGGTAGATTTGCGTTCCTTCCGACTATAGACACTGGTAGGGACAAGCGGCCGCACCCTACAAGGTTTCAGTCTCTCATTTCTGCATACGCAAATGCAGAAACCGAAATTTAATTTGTTACAAAATTTTAAGTTGTAAATAAATATTTAGTATTATTCTTTAGTATATTACAATATATAGATTATAATGTACCGAAATTAATTTGTACATTATTCAAAAATTTATTTATGTTTTGCAATGTGAAAAACAATGGAGATTATGTGATGCGTTTGCTTACTGTTTATTAGCTTAAGTTATTTCCTTCCAAAAAAGAAGTAAACGCAGTTAAATAAAATGAATTCTGTTGGTAACTGATAACGTTAGTTACCAAAATATTTTCACAAATATTATTTTGTGCAAGACACAAGAAAGGCAAATGCAACTAAAATATTATACCCCATGTTTTAAAAATACAATAAATACTACTAAAAATGAAAGTGTTTTTATGATTCTAGAAAATCCAAACATAAAAAAGTGTATCCTGTACTGTAATAAAAGTATTTTATGTAATAAAAGAACAGTTTTTTGCATGAAAAGTTGCATCCCATACCTGAGAAAATATGTGTTATATAGCGTAGACAGGAATTGTCTTTATGGAATAAAGGAATACTTTCTTTCATTAAGATCTGTATCATAGTATTACAAGAAAACTGTAGGTGTCATTTTATCATTAATGCTTGAATACGATGGGTATCGCTATTACCTATATAAGAGACATATTGAAGAATTATTTCAGGATATACATAATAGTACTTTCCATAACCCAATCATAGATTGTAGTACCACGTGAAATAGTTAGCATATTTTTACTGCATATTTTTTATATTTCTATTGGCGAACAGCCTTCCATTAAATCCACTAGAGCAGGTGGAATTAAAAGCTGACAGGTATCTTACACGGAGTTTGTAAAAGTCAAGGGAAATGGGAAAAATAGAAGATGGGAGTACTGTATGTTTAGACTTTACCAACGAAGTACATATAGGGGTGAGCATAGTGGTTAAATATGGAGACAAAGATATGAACAAAAAAAACGCGCGACACGAGTTGACATAAAAGAAATGGTATGAAATTAGAGAGTTCAGGGAGCATTCAGAGCAATGTCTGTTATAATAATATATAGTATACGGAGAGTGAGGCAGCAGACAACAGTTCGAAGGCGAAAAAGGAGTTTGTGAGAGTAGGAGAATTGAGTAGGAGAATTAATAAGCAGAAAAGGCCTCGATAACTCCAGATATGAAATGCATACTCCGTTCAAGGGTTAACAACTCCCTTATATAGTACAAAAACTGGGGTGCTGTAAAGAAATTCAAAAAACACCTAAGAAAAAATAAAAGCTTGTTGTTTTGAGAAAGAAATAAGGTGATCCTTAGAAGAATCACGAGAAAGACAAATTCCAAGTATATTAAGAAAATGGAAATTAAGTTGTACGTTTTCAAAAATGTCATGACTGTGCAGAAAATTTTGTCTAGCAAATAGATGAAATAAATTGAATTTTTGAGGCATTTGAAAAATAATCATGTTTTCTCTGCCAAAATTAGAAAATGAGAGAAAAATCAATGGACGTTTACTCCTAGGCAGTACTCCTAGCATTAGGTATTGCTGTAGGGAAAGACTTTTTAAAATAAAAGGAATACCGAAGTCTGAAATCGTCAGCTTAAGCAGGGATAGATTATTAAGAGACAGATAAATCATTAATGAGAAGTGAGGAAAAGTTGGAGATAGACAGAACCCTGATGAACACCATTATTGAATGAATTTAAAGCATGAATGCTTTACAAGAGCTGCTAAAGGACTACAGTAAAGAAAATTAGAGAGAAAGTTATAGAAAGAAGGGCAGCTGCTAAAAGAGAGAAGTTTGAAAATCAAAGCTTTGAGCCAAGTTTATTGAAAGCTTTTTGTATCTGGGGAAAAACAACTAAAGATTCACCGGAATGCTGAAAGGGAGCTTTTCTAACGGAAGCCATACTGCTGATCAAAAATTTGGGTAGAAATTAGATATAATAATATCTAATAATCTTCATACTAATGACTGATTCAAAATAGCAGGGATTAAAGTGAAAAGATGGAAGATATTTAAAAGGTTGAGAAAGACCTATTTTCGGCAAAGGCTGGATGTGCGCATGCCTTCTAGCAGCTAGAAGGAAGGTAGAAATGAAAAGACAGAGATTGAACAGCTTACCAAGGTAGGGTTCAAACTCAGAAGCACAAGTTTTGAGAACCATGGGAGGAATATCTTCAGGATATTACGCCTTTTTAGTGTTAAGTTCAGAGAGAACAGAAATCCCGTATTAAAAAGAATTACAATGTTAAGTAGAAATGAGCTGGAGAAAGGTTACAAAAAAGGAATAGCTGTGAAATCATTCCAAAGTGAAATTAGAGGCAAAGGTTTGCTCGAAGTATCCAAATTCAGTAAAAGATAACAGAGCAGAGGTGTCATAGGAAGAAATGAGATCATGGAAAAGGGAGAGAGGAAAAGTTGAAGTTGATATTTTTAACAACATACCAGAAAGAGCGTGAACAAGAGAAGCAAGAAAGATTATTTGCAATTCCTGTGGAGACGAGAGTTTTTAGTGTTACGGAAAATAGGTTTTGATAATTCCCGGATGAAATATAAATAGTATGAAATTCTGGAGTTTGAGACATTGTAAATTCCTGAGGATAGTGTCCTTGCTGCCGAGAACAGGAGAACAAGAATAGTTAAACCTATGTTGTGAGTTTTAGTTTAAAGCAAAGAAATTGAAGTTGTGCTTTGCAAACTCTGAGAAATTTCTTCCTCCGAAGCGGTAATCATTCAAAGAAAAATCGAAGTTCGATCAAGCAGTTTGCAGCACCGAAGTGTCAAGAACATTTCATCACCGATGGCGAGTTTTTGTTCCGCTAGAGACTTGAAAAGATAGAACAGAATATAGAGATAAGATTATCGGAAGAACCCAAAGGTGAACAGAGTTTAACATATATGGAGAAGGATTAGAAGTAGAAAAGTCTTAGTCTACTGCTGTTCGCAACAATTTCAACTGCTTCCCGTCATCTCGTCACGAGATGCTAAAAATCCCTGCGCAAAAGGAAAAGTACCTACAATTAAGTCCAAAAGTTTCTAGAAATCACTACGCTTAGCTCCAGTCGATAGTGTCCAGCCTCTCAATCGTTCTTTGCAGAGTTTCCCTCTCTCGCTTTGCTATTCTATTGCATTGTCATTCACATATGCTAGAACCATTCCCATTTTCTCTATTATAACTACTAATACATGAAATTTAAAATGTAGCTTCATTTAGTAATGATAACGTATAAATGGTTCTGCCAATAAAGTACAGATAAAATTGTCTCTGGAATATATATATATATATATATATATATATATATATATATAATATATATATATATATATATATATATATATATATATATATATATATATATAATATATATATATATATATATATATATATATATAATTATTTTTGTTATTTGACTCCATTTGGAGAAGGTAGCAGTTTTAACAAGCAATGCTCCTCAACCTTCAGCTAGAAATTAGACCGACAGAAGATCACAGTTTCTCAAAAAGCTTTAATATATCAAAATACAAGGTACTATATATGCCAAAACTACTTGCTCCTTTTAAGGCTTGCGAAGGGATCGTGAAATCAGTGATCACTTGAGAATATGATTTGCCAAGACTGAAGCTCTCGAGTCTTCATACTAGTGACCGTATTATGAAGGGCAGTTCTAAATTACAGTGTCGTAAGCGTTTTCAAAGGGAAGTACGTACAAAAGACTTTAATAAATTTAACGAATTGGACATAGATTGTATCATCTTTCATTGGGATGAAAAAATGATTCAAATGGTTATTGGCAAGGACCAAATAGATAGGTTTCCAGTTATTAAAATTTCGATACAATGGAAAAATTATTAGAAATACCTGTAATTTCTTCATGTAGTAGAAAACACAAGGCTAATTAAATATATGAACTACCATAGAAGTGGAAAATCACATATCTTGCTTTGATACGATGGCAGCAAGTAAAGGTCTTTTATTGTACCAGAACTTAAAGAGATGTTAATAATTATCATGTAGGGTTTGTATTACTGATATTATTTTAAAGTTCGTATTCGATTCCACTATTGCTAAATCTTTCGTGTCAAATATAGTATGTCGATTTTCCAAAAAACTCGAAGAAAATTGATCTAAAAAAAATGGAATTCTAACAAAGTTTTACAGATGAACATGTCAAAGAAAGGTTGTTTTAATTTTGTTCTTACAAATCTTAAAGAAGAAATACTTCTTTGAGAGAACTGTCAAAAAATACTGGACTTGTGGTAGTTTTCTTCTGTGGAATTTCTCCCCCCCCCCCCCAAGGAATATCATTCAGAATTTCAGGAACCTTTCGTTATGCCAAATGGATGGTTAAAGCAATTAAATGCTTCAAAATTTTTATTTTATTAAGTTAATTTCCTTTCTCTACTTTTATGAACTCAATGTAATTGGAGTTGGATTCATACTCCAGTTGCAATTGAATCTCTTTTCCGAGATTTGAAATTCTTTTCTAGTTTTCAATTGTATAGAGACGTTAAAATATCAGCAAAGTTGCTTTGCCACAATTCGTGGTATTTTACACCAGAAATTACGATTGTACTATTTTTTGATATCGTTCATTTGAAAGTTAAATATGGGACTCTATGTCCACCATTGGAAACCACGTAGGTCACATAGGCTTTTTGGCACATGGTCCAAAATCGTATTGGTAATGGCACGAGTCTCATAAGAAAATAACCTATGACTTTAATAAACTTTGACTTATGTATGCGCAAAGGTTACACCTATTGGAATATATATATATATATATATATATATATATATATATATATATATATATATATATATATATATATATATATATATATATATATATATATATATATATATATATATATATATATATATACATATATATATATAACTAGGAAAATATACATAAGACAAAAAAAAAAAATATAAAAGTAAAAGGAATAGACCCTAGAACCATGCGAAGAAGTATTCTTCATATAGCCTATATCTCGTGTTTTAAATATATATATATATATATATATATATATATATATATATATATATATATATATATATATATATATATATATATATATATATATATATATATATATATATATATATATATATATATATATATATATATATATATATATATATATATATATATATATATATATATATATATATATATATATATATATATATATATATATATATATATATATATATATATATATATATATATATATATATATATATATATATATATATATATATATATATATATATATATATATATATATATATATATATATATATATATATATATATATATATATATATATATATATATCTATATATATATATATATATATACGCCGTGGCACAAACGGTAGAGTGATTGACTCATGTGATTGAAGGCTCCGGATCGATATCATTTGCGGATTCTAGATATAAACTAACCTATACCCAAATAGTCGACAGGTTAAATGTCGACACTTTTGAAAAATATCTATCGGCCATTTTTCTCTTCAATTTGAACGTGTCGATCACGATTTGGCCTTTTGCAAAAAACATTTGTCGTATTTTAGTCTTCATCGATATTTGGGCCTATTATTATAATTATTATGATTATTTAGTATTTAGCTTTCATTGATATTTAGGCCTATTATTATTATTATTATTATTATTATTATTATTATTATTATTATTATTATTATTATTATTATTATTAGCTTTCATTGACATTTAGGCCCATTATTATTTAACTTTCATTGACATTTAGGTCTATTATTATCATTATTATTATTAATAAATTGGCAAATGCATGATACATGAACATGTCTACGAAGGGCGGAGCCCCCGTGTCTCCCGACCCGTGAGTGGTGATGATGAGTAAAAGGCTTTCAGTACATTAACAAAACCAACGTTTTATTTAAAATTAATCCATAGTTTCAGAAATAGCATATATACTAAAAATGTAGACCCTCTCTCTCTCTCTCTCTCTCTCTCTCTCTCTATATATATATATATATATATATATATATATATATATATATATATATATATATATATATATATATATATATATATATATATATATATATATATATATATATATATATAGGCATTATGGGGAGTCTTGCGTGGTGGAGCTTGACATTTACAAGGATTTTGACAGGATGTGGCATGCGTCACCACTCTCCAAGATCCCTTCCTTTGGGTTTCCTTCTTCTCTTTGCTTACTTATGTCTAGTTTTCTCTCAGATGTTCCATATCGACACTTGTCGATGGTGCGACCTCTTCCTCCTTCTCTATCAACTGTGGTTTTCCTCAAGGTTCTGTTCTATCTCCAACTATATTCTTACTTTTCATTAACGATCTTCTCAGCCAACTCTGTTCATTCTTATGCCGACGACTCGCCTTTCCTTTCTTCTATTCATTTCAAATCTGCTCCCTCTTTTGCTTCTTATCTTCAACTTTCCGATTCTATTCTTGCCGAACTGGATGGGATTTCCCGGTGGGGTCATAGCAACCTTGTGAAATTCAACTCTTTAAAACTCAACTTCTTCACATCTCTCTCAAAAACGCCTCCCAACTTTCCTATATCCTTCCCGTCTTACCTGTAAGCAACATTAACATTCTTGGCATGAATATAACAATAAACTTTCCTGGAAACTTCATATCAGAATGGTTGCAAGGGCGGCTTCAAAAAAGCTGGGAATACAGTTCAGATTGAGGGAATTTTTTTCTACCAAACATTTTCTCCAATTATATAGGGTCTCCTCTGCTCTTGTATGGAGTACTGTTATCACATTTGGGGTGAAGGGGTTCCCGTTCCACCTTTCTTTTGGACAGAATCGAGTCTAAGGCTTAGAATAATAAACTGTCTGCTACTTTCAAACTTGCTTGACCCCCTGTCTCTGAGGGGATGTTGGTGCACTATCTCTGTTCTATAGGTATTACAACTACAGTTGTTCGAGGAAATTGACCTCTCGCATTCAACCACTATTGCGTCGCCTTCGTAGCACAAGGGGTGCCATGCTTTCGCATGAATTTTGTGTGAATATATTAAGGCCTCCGTCTGCCCTCACCTGAGAGATTTGCGCTATATAGGCAGGGATTGAGTGGGTCTTTTATTTTATACTTCTGCCCCCTCCTTGAAAAGGGCTCAGCCCGTAAGCATTGGTAAACTGTAATATATATATATATATATATATATATATATATATATATATATATATATATATATATATATATATATATATATATATATATATATATATATATATATATATTAAAACAAATAAAAGTAATAAATAATAAAGAACAAATATAAGTTTGAAAAAGTTTGCGCAGCAGTAAAATTTTTATAACAAACTCGTAGGTTTCTCTGTAGCTCAGGGATTAGAGTGATGGAAAATGTCTTCGAAGTATAGTAGTTCGTTTCCATGTGGGTGAGTTCTTTTCAAGCTCAAGAGATCACTTGATTTCATTTCCGAGAAATATCAGGATAGTAATATACTTTAAGTTAAGTGTTCAAGTATGATACATAGTTGACGGTTGGGTTTTAAATACATTGTATACATGGTGGTTGCGTTAGCAGGGAAAATAACCGTTAAAGGATATATTTTTTTTCCTTTTTATATTTTAAATAGATTTTTGCATGGGGTTTATAGGTTTCGCTATAGGATTTTCCATTGGGGTCAAAGGTTTGATATAGAACATCCTAAGGTAAATTCCTTATGGACCCTAAGCAAAGTCTGGTAACAAAAATACCATGGGCACTTTTGGTTTGTCAAAGGGCCTTATTGGGCTTTGACTGCATGGGCCCTATGGTAACCTTTTTGTCTTGGCATAAAACATTTTTTTAAAAATTTTTTATGGGAATGTTCAGAAAGTTTGGAGGACAACATTTAAAAAAAATTTCAACTAAGAACTTAAATAAATATTTGGTAAAAGGGGCAGAAAACTTCAATTTTCAAAGTTCAAGAAGATCCTTTGAAAAGTTCTCTACAACTATTGACTTGTTAAAAAAACATCCATCAGAATGGAAAAATATCGAGCACTTTCAGAAAGGACTTAAAATAGCGTTTGGCCTAAACGCCCTAAATGATTCGGCAGGACAGGGAGTGAAACTGATGCAAGAGTATAACAAAATACCATGGCACTTTTGGTTTGTCAAAGTGCCTTATTGGGCTTTGACTGCATGGGCCCTATGGTAACCTTTTTGTCTTTTCATAAAACATTTTTTAACAAACAAAAACTAAAAACTATTTTCTGAATATTGACGCCGATGTTTAGGTATTAAGAAGTTCACGTTATACATAAATTTTAACGACCAGTGGAAGATTTTGGTAAAGAGTAGTCAACAAAGGATCACAAATATCTTAACTGCTCTTAAACAAAATTTTAATAAATGGTGAAAACTTTGCCTCAAATGCACCACGTCTTTATATTCTCATTTTACAATTAATTTTTCAAGGAATTATTTCTCTACAGACATAGTAAACCTAGAAGAGAGTTTTCTAAAATTTTTATTTTTTCCTATATAGCTAAGGATAACTATATATATATATATATATATATATATATATATATATATATATATATATATATATATATATATATATATATATATATATATATATATATATATATATATATATATATATATATATATATATATATATATATAGAGAGAGAGAGAGAGAGATGGAAGGAAACTTTATTTGTCCCTTTATTTCCAATAATGGTACAGATTTCAAAGAGATTTCGCCTTCAAAGTAACTTCCTACTGGGACCACACACTTCTGCCATCGACCATACTACTGTTGAAAGAAGTCATGTACGATATCTTTGACAACACCCGTCAGTCATTGTAGCCGTAATGAACCTACTATGAGAATTGATACCATAGATCCTCCGATGAATCCTTCAAGGAAGGAAAGAAGAAAAAATTTTCAGGAGAAATCTTGTAAATTATTAGGGTGAGGAAACACAGGTGCTCAAGACTCTGCCAAATACCAACTAACAAGAAGTGATCGATGAGCAGGAACATTGTCATGGTACAATACACAGTTGCTCGTTTGCCACTGCTACAGACAATTTCTTAAAATTGTATCGTAAGGGTGATCAAGAATGTCTTTGTAGAGTGTTTGGTTAACAGTACAACTACGTTACCTGTACATGATATTGACAGTTTTCTGGGCCAAGAATCATTTCCCAAAGATTCACGTCCTTTCTTGAAGCAATCGCACCACACGTACACTAGAGTATAGGAAATGGCTTCAATTTTCGGTATATATTTGCTAGAACTAGAAAAATCTAATAAAACTTACTCTAATAATAATAATAATAATAATAATAATAATAATAATAATAATAATAATAATAATAATAATAATAATGGGGTTGAAGTAAAATAATAAAAAACAAAACAAAAAAGAAAGTATATTTAATATAGCATAAATTTTCAAAACGAATGACGTAATAATCACAACACCATAATACACAAATAATAATAATAATGATTGAATGATAATAATAATAATAATAATAATAATAATAATAATAATAATAATAATAATAATAATACGTTATCTTATCACAAGAACATTCATTGCTTATTTAAACATATATTTATACTGGCTCAGTCCCAATTCGTTGGTATTAACCTTACGAATAATAATAATAATAATAATAATAATAATAATAATAATAATAATAATAATAATAGTGCAGGTAACATTGTCATGGTATAATTACAAGTACTTCGCACCTTTGCTGGAGTATAATAATAGTAAAATTAATGATAATAATAATAATAACAATAATAATAATAATAATTATAGTTGAAATTTTATATGGCACCTTAGCTTAAATTAGACTAGACACAAAAATATTGGCAAGAATAATTATTTTTTTAATTTAAAATTAATATTAAATATACAATATAATAATAATAATAATAATAATAATAATAATAATAATAATATTAATAATAATAATAACAATAGGTAAAAACTTTGTACACTCATTTACAAGCAATATCGAAATAATAAAATAATAATAATAATAATAATAATAATAATAATAATAATAATAATAATAATAATAATAATAATAGAAAGCTTTGTACATTTTTTAGCAACTAAAATTAGTAATAGTCGGCAAGCTTGAGTCCGGTAGCTTCATTTAATATATATATATATATATATATATATATATATATATATATATATATATATATATATATATATATATATATATATATATATATATATATATATATATATATATATATATATATGAATTTTTAAATTATAATCAATTTTTCCTCTATTAATATAAGACTAGATTCCTACCTTAATTCCTGTATTATGGCACAAGGAATTCTCGGGACTAAGTTTTGGCTAGCTGGCTGACCACTGCACTTTGTATTGCAGGGAACATAGCTTTAATTTCACTAGCCAAAATTAGTATCTATAAAATACACTAGATCTACACTCATAATTTCTTTTTTTTTTTTTTTTTTTTTTTTTTTTGTACTTTTTTTTTTTTTTTTTTTATTATATATATATATATATATATATATATATATATATATATATATATATATAT
>SEYY01001097.1:366820-369320 GCA_009176605.1 Armadillidium nasatum | reverse complement strand
AGGTAAATACCCTATTTTCCTATTTTCTCAAAAATATATATATATATATAATATATATATATATATATATATATATATATATATATATATATATATATATATATATATATATATATATATATATATATATATATATATATATATATATATATATATATATATATATATATATATATATATATATATATATATATATCTTCGTGTGTGCGTGTGTATCTCAGATATGGAATCTTGCTATTCGGTTGGATCCCGGATAATAACTCGATTATATACTAAATACAGGTATACCTCGCTTAGTCCGGTTTCACTGTAGTCCGGTTAATTAATTAATAATATAAAATTTAAAATTTGTAATTTTTTTTATAATAATAAGTGAAAAAAAGTAAGCTCTCGCTCAGAGCCTGTGTTTTACGATAACTGTGTTACACACACATTGTTTACTATTCAGTATTCAACTAGCCACGCTACATTTAAGTTATGTTATTTATCATTTTCAATTTTTAAAAATTATAATCACCTTTTTTTTATATGAAGAAAAGAGGCTAATGAACAAACCCGTGCAAATTTCAATATTGCAATTTTTTAGTAATAAATAATGAAATCTTTAAATATTTTTTTGTTCAATAACACATTAATAAAAACTTTTAAATTTATTTGTCGTTTTATTATTCATTCGTATCATTTTGTTATTCATTTCAAGCATGGAAATCATTATTAATACAGACATCGATAATCGAAAAAAAAAAATGCTGACAAAAAATAATTTATTGGAGACAATTTATCATTTTTCCTATGGCTTACTTTCCTCAAATAGTCCGGTTTCAAACAGTTCGGGATGTTGCCGCAACCAATTTACCGGACTATGCAAGCTATACCTGTATTTTTATAGTTCTTCATTCCTCTGAAACTGAATTTCAAAATTAAAGCTTAGAAATTTCTCTTCCACTCCATACCCCTCCCCCCAGAAAAACTCACAGAATTTCTCCTCCACTCCATACCCCTCCCCTCCCCCCCAGAAAAACCCACAGAAGTCCCCTGTACGTTTGTTGCCCTGAAATTAAATAACTTATACAATTAAAACTACCAACACAAATCACTTATGTCTTTCCGTATAAATAATTTTACTTTTTGTGTCCCTCAAGGCATTTATGTCAATTTTTACACCTGTCTAACTTACCTGTGCTTGTGACACCTTCAATTATTAAATTGTTACAAAATATCCTGTAATTTCAATACTCTATTACGAATTTTGAGGGTTGGTTGCTTGCTTTATTTTCTATTACAATATTAAAAGAAATATAAGGCGTTTACATTGATAATTATAATTATAGGCAGGTTTTTAAAATTGGTCTCAATAAATAAAATGGAGGTCAGCATATTTTTTGGCTTGTTTGTTTAAACTTTAAATGGTGCTGTAAGCTTATCAGTTTGACGAAAGTTAGTAGTAAATCTTTATAAATTTTTTTTCTAACCTTAAAATGAATGGTGCATTACAGACCTGAACAACAGCTACCTAAAATTTGTATCCAATAAAAAAAAAAAAAAAAATTTTTTTTTTTTTTTTTTTTTTTTTTTTTTTTTTTTTTTTTTTTTTTAATTTTAAGTTAAAAAAAAAAAAAAAAAAATATATATAAAAAAAAAAAAAAAAAAATAAAAATATATAATAAATAATATATATATATATATATATATATATATATATATATATATATATATATATATATATATATATATATATATATATATATATATATATATATATATATATATATATATATATATATATATATATCCTGCCTTTCAGAATAAGCGGGGTCGCTGTGATATTTTAATCATAAAATATTCATATTTGAATGCCGTAAATAAAAAAAATTATTGTACCAATCATTCATTTTATTATACTTCGAATATATATATATATATATATATATATATATATTATATATATATATATATATATATATATATATATATATATATATATATATATATATATATATATATATATATATATATATGAATATACCTGTTAAAATCGTAAAGCAATTTTAATATAAGAAAATTCAAATTTTATTATCCTACCGGATACGGAAACCAAAAATGATATCCGGTGCACCCTTTTATATATATATATATATATATATATATATATATATATATATATATATATATATATATATATATATATATATATATATATATATATATATATATATATATATATATATATATATATATATATATATCTTGAAAATAGGCATTTGTGAAAAAGGTAAATAATAAAATATTATTACAAAACTTTCTGAGAATAAATTAGAAGGGGGAAAACCCCCACTCCATATTAACCCGCAGTAAGGAGTGAAGGAGGTCACGAATCACCGTCATTGGTCCTTTGTCCTTCACGAAGTTATTATCGATTCACGCATACTTCACGAATAACGGAGAAAAAAAAAAAAAAGGAGATATATCCACTTAAAGCCAAATTAGAATATGTGTCATT
>SEYY01001097.1:359320-361820 GCA_009176605.1 Armadillidium nasatum | reverse complement strand
TCTCATTTTATTTACATAATTTTTATGTTAATTATTATTATTATTATTATTTTTGTTATTTTTATTATTATTATTCAACCGTAGGAAAAAATATTGACGTGCAAAATTTGTTGATTTTAAGTCAAATTTTTTATTTTTATTATTATTATTATTATTATCAAAAGTTCACATCTCACGGGCATTGCCCTATTCGAGGAGAGGAACTTTCTAGGTAGTATATACCTAGGATCCCCAAGTGGGATCGAACCGGCGCCCTCAAGCACGTGAGTCAATCACCCTACCGTTTGAGCCACAGTAGACGCGGCAAAAAAAAAAAAAAAAATTACCTTCACATATAATAAAAATGGTAATTTTTCAATTGAATATCAACGTAAATGTATCGCTGAGATTCGCTGAGAAGATTTTTATATTTTTTAATTAAAAATAAAATGGAATGATATTTACACTGTTATCAATATTACCAACAACAACAAAAAATTTTCCTTTTTTTTTTTTAGTGGATTTTTTTTTTTTTTTTTTTTAAATTTTTTTTTTTTTTTAAAAAAAAAAAAAAAAAACATTGAAACTTTTTTTTTATTATTAAAATAAAGTTTTTATTTTATTTATAAAGTTTTTTGAACTATTTATTTAATGTAATAAAAATCTAGTAAAAATTATATATTTTGAAAGTAAAAAAAAATATTTACCTTACAACAAAAAAAAAAAAAAAAAAAAAAAAAAAAAAAATATAAAAATATATATATATATATATATATATATATATATATATATATATATATATATATATATATATATATATATATATATATATATATATATATATATATATATATATATATATATATATATATATATATATATATATATATATATATATTGGGTCAAAAATAAGGTAATTGGACATGCCATGAAGAAAGTCACAAGGGGACTCCTAATGAAGAAGGACAGAAAGAAATGTGGGTGAGGTATCGATTCGTCACACCAAAGGATTGCCGGACAAGGAGTCTTTAAGTCTGTCTCATGAAGGAGGGAGCTCTAGATAGTTTCCTGAAGGAGAACAATGAAAGAGAGGTCAATTGGATCTCATGAAAGGGTAAAGATACAGCTTGAAAGGATGTCAGCAACCATGTTGTCAGAACCTTTTACATGATTTTTTTCCCTGAAGAAATCGGTGTGTACCAGAGTACTGTCCACCATCTGAAGCAGAGCAGCACCTACGTCGACTGATGATTAATTAGTGACCAGAGTAGACGGGTCATATCAGGTTTGGCAGAAGAGGAAGAGATAGCGGACCTATCTCGTCAAAGGCACGAAGTGCTTCTTCGGTCCAAGGAACAGGAGAAGATTATTAGGGCAATCCTTTATGAGGTCAGTGAGAGGACAGACTGTGAGCAAAGTTGACGATGAGTGGAAGGTAAAACCCGACCTTACCCAAGAACCAACGAAGAGAGGCATAATCTGTAAGGATGGGGTATGAAGAGATTTCCGTGTGCTTAGCAGAAGAAGTATAAAGAATCGCCGACGAAGCACTAAAGCCTAAGAAGTCCAGAGAGGACTGGAAGAGGCATTTGTCAAGAGATAAGCGTAAAGAGTGTTCATGAAGAAGATGGAAAATCTGACGGTGAGAAGACTATTTTCTTCAGAGGAGAAAATAAGGTGGTCATTCATATAAAACAAAGACAAAAGGAATATCACGAAAGATATAGTCCATGTAATGATGAAAGATGGTTCCAGAGTTACATCGACCGAAAGACTTGAAGAGGAACTCAAAGTGGCAAAAATAAAAAGTTATGACAGCTGTTTCTCGACATGATCCGGATGAATTAGACTTTGGCGATAGCCCTGAATAAAATCTGTCTTGCTAAAGACAGATGCTCCATACAGTTTATGAATATGCTGTGTATTAAAGGTAAGGGATAGTGGTCTGGCCTAATCACAGTATAAAGGCTCTAATATCTCCATAAGGTCTCCACTGACCTGGTTTCTTTTTATGAACAAGGTAAATTGAAGAAACCCATGAGGATTTAGTAAGACAGATGATACCGGCTTTTAAAAGTGTGGAAAATTCATTTTTAGTAACGACCAGCGTATCCTCTACTCGACGCCTCATTAAAAAAAAATGGCAAAAAAATTAACAGCATCTAAAGTTTGTAGACTGTGAAACGCCCTAGAGGTCGAACTAGGCCGACGAAGGTCAGATTAGGAAATTCACAAAACAATTGGTCTACCATCTAAAAATAAACTTATTTATAGAAAAGAATCGGAGATTAGAGCAAGCGAGAAAGTTGAAATGGAGGTTCGTTTTGAATTCTAAGGTGGGGAAGTTTCCACTATAGAGATGGAAGAAACCCATACGTAACAATGGTTAACTACATCGCAATAGCGTAAGTCCACTGAATGTCACTCCTGAAGTGAAACAGACAAGAAGTCTTCGCTACCTTTCCATTGCAGTCAGTGAATGTGTCAATGGCTAATGCAGTCACAGCAGAAGGGTTAAAAA
>SEYY01001097.1:346820-351820 GCA_009176605.1 Armadillidium nasatum | reverse complement strand
ATATATATATATATATATATATATATATATATATATATATATATATATATATATATATATATATATATATATATTATATATATATATATATATATATATATATATATATATATATTATATATCTTTCTATTTTTTTATATATATATATATATATATATATATATATATATATATATATATATATATATATATATATATATATATATATATATATATATATATATATATATATATATTATAAAATATATAAAACTTTGTTTTTTCAAAGTTTTTTTTTTATTTTTTATTTTTTTATTTTTTTTTTTAATACTCGCACAAGAGTCTCCGTCTGAGCTCCCCAAATATCCGGGGCCTTCTAGCACAGTATAAATATACAGGATGAGTCGGCAGGAACGGACCAAACTCAAGGAGTGGATTGTACACAGTATAATAATGTAAAAAAAAAAAAAAAAAAAAACATGTTCTTATTCGATTTACATTTGTTTTCATTTTATAACTTGATGACAATTAAACAAAATATCTTACATTAACATATGGGTTATCATAGTGTTAATTTATTAAATGTTCGAAAATACCGCTATTAACCTCTAAACATTTTCGGCTTCGTTTACAAAGCTTATAAATGTTCGAAAACAAATGACAATCGGATGAGAAGATATGATTAATTGTACTTACTGCTAATGTGTCAGTGTATTATGACAGTGATTACATGTTCATTTAATTTGCCCTTTCATATTGAGAATCGCCTCACAGGAGACCACTATTTCAATTTTTACGAAATGAATTACAAGGACTATTGGAGGATGTTCCTCTAAACATCCGAATGCATTTGTACTTTAGCATGGTGGAGCACCCGCACATTTCGCTCATCAGGTCAAACAACATTTGGACGAAAGGTTTCCAGAGCGTTGAATTGGTCGCGGTGGTCCAATTAGTTGGCTTCCAAGATCTCCATACCTCACAGTACTAGATTATTGTTTATAGGGCTGGTTCAAAACTAGCGTATACAGAGTAAAAGTGGACACTCGGGATGCACTAATTCGACGTATTCAAACTGCTGCAGGCGTTATTAAAGGAAGATATGAAGCAATCAGTAGAGCAGCAGCCGCCCTTTGTAGACGAAGCCGAAAATGTTTAGAGATCAAACGGTATTTTCGAACATTTATTAAAATAACACTATGATAACTCAAATGTTAATGTAGGATATTTTATTTAATTGTTATCACACTATAAAAAGAAAAAAAATGTAAATAGGATAAGAATATATGTTTTTTTTTTTTTACATTATTATCCTATGTATAATCCACTCCTTGAGTTTATTCCGTTCCTCCCAAATCACCCTGTATATATTAACGTATATTAAATATATATATATATATATATATATATATATATATATATATATATATATATATATATATATATATATATATATATATATATATATATATATATATATATATATATATATATATATATAATATATATACTAACGTATAGTAATACTTTTACTATGCTTTTAGCACCGCGGGGACCTTATCGCCGCCACTGTATATATATATATATATATATATATATATATATATATATATATATATATATATATATATATATATATATATATATATATATATATATATATATATATATATAAAATGTTAGCGTACATTTATTAAAGTATCAAGTGTTTTAGTAAAGATAGTTATCTCTTCCTTGAGTTGTAATCCACTTGAGTGTTGATATAACTATGCTTTTTGTAATTGTGTTTCAAAAGCAAAATTATTTCGTTATATGTAAAGTGTTGTTCATTTTAAGACAATCAATTTAATCCAGGATATTGAAAGAACATAAATTTCTTGCAAATTGTATTTAGAAGTATACTTTTCACTTCAATTAATTCATTTTTTTACTTTTGAAAAGGGAGCTAATAGATGATCAACCCAAAATAGCATGGTATTCTTGTGTTAAAAAACCTGCGATGTTAACAACAGTATCTATAAAATCAGCATCAGATTTACAAAAGCAGACAGCATTCGGAGGTGAGTAATGTTTTAAAATAGTTTTAGTTTTATTAAATGATTCGTAATTTTAAGCAAGGAGAGCAACGCAATACGTGTCTGTGATGAAAAACACTGTTAAGTTTTTTTGTGTTCGTTCATTGTAATCGACGATTGATATGATGACAAAAGACGATCATTGCCTACGCTTTGCAAAAGTTTTGTTTTTACAGACAAACTGCAGCTTCTTAAAACTAAAAGTTCATCAGCATTTTTTCCTACTTTAATAAAAGATAATTTTTGTATTTTCATTGAATGCATAAATGTAATAAAATCACATTACATTTTAGTGCAAATTTTTTTTTTATTTTGATTTTATATGTAGTAAACATTTAGTTCGTTAATTCTTCATTTATTTTTTAATTAACTTTTTAGTTAAGAAATAATGATAAGTCTGAATAAATTTGTTTTTATTAAAGAGCTGAAAAATCAGTTCCAACAAGTAAAGATCGAATTGTCAAAGAAAAAGAATACAGAGAGTGGAGTCAAACAAGTCGTATCATTAGAAGAGCAAGAATTGAAAAAAAATTCAAAGAAAAGAGGTGACGACAAAAAAAAAAAAAAATTATTACGAAGCACCTCTTAGTATTTTCTATTAAGATAATATCACCTCCATAAAATTTATACGCTTTCGAGAAATCACTTTGTCACTATTTCTGAATCGGTTTAAATTCTTGGTTTCATTTTTTTTACTTTTTGGTCAGAAGTCAGAACTCTTGGTTTAAAAGTGTTATATATTTTCTAACGATTTCTACCTAGATTTAGGCCAAATAATGTTTTTACGTCTTATTAAATAGTAATTACTGACAAAGTGATTACATTGAAAGTTTGTTGTCACCTTAATTATATAACCAGTTATCAGCTTTTGTTAGAAAGTCAACTTTAAAAAGAACAAAAGAATCGATAGGACTGTTATGTTTATTTTAAATACTATTAATGCTTTTAATATAAGATTATATAAAGTTAAAATTTTTTAAAACTGAAATTATATTTTGATACTGTTTAAATATTTTGCATGAAAAATTATTTTAGTTAAGCTTTTGTGTTGTAATTAAAGCAGATTTGAATGTAAAACGTAATAGAGACTTGCAACATTCCATTCTTATTACATTATAAACTACACTGATCCATAGGTTTATTAACCACAGTTTATCGAGAATAATTTGAATATATTTTTTTAAGAGGTATGTTTGATACTTTGAGTTTATTTCATTCTAAGACAGTATCATTGACATGGATCTACATTTTACTTTCTACAAACTCTGAATATAATGGGAAAATTATTTACTTTTTTTGTCTACTCGTGTTTTTATTACTTCTCAATTCAAATGTGCCAATTAATATGGTTAAAATCTTTTCTAAACTCAGAGAGTGTTTAAGTATTGATGTAGTTCGGAGTTCAAGACATTTCGACAAGTAAAATGTATTTTTTTTTTTTTCTTTTTTTTTTCTCGTGTCATTAAATTTTATATCAAATAATTTCATAATAATGTAAGTTTTTGTATTAAGTATTAATATAATTATTTTCTTCAATTAACATATGAAAAAAAGGAAGGGTTTCACCATGTAAGTTTTATTTGTTTCATTGTTTTTGTTTTTCCTGTGATGAGTGAATTAAGTGGCCATATTCTGTTAGGTGTTTACCAGGGCTGCAGATTCGAGATACAGACATTCGACTCCGACTTGTTCAGATTTTTGCAGTTTTCGTGTTTTAAAATTTTTTTTTGAGTTATGAATTGAAAATTTTCGATAATTTTTATTTGATTATCCGATCAATATGAAATTTTCAGAGCATGTATACATTTGGGGAAGTTTCACCTTTTTTTTTCATTTAGATAATTTTTTTTTTTTTACCCACCCATTTTTTTTTAAAAAAAAAAAAGAAATTAAAAAATATTTTTAAAAACTTTTCTTCCATGCTCAGATGCAAAACGGTTGAACATTCAAAAAAATATCTTAATAAAATAATTATCTATATCCCCAGTTATACACACTTAGAAAATTTCATAGTAATCGGATTAATAGAAAAAAAATATTACAAAAAAAAGCATATATAAAAAATTTATTTACCCCTTTTTCGTATTGACTGTTGGGTTGGATATGATTTCTGACATCAACAAACCCAACAATGATTTTTTAGGTAATAAACCATCTTTCCGCTAAATTTTATATTAAATAGGTACTTGAACGTAGTCCGTAGTTCAGAAATATCGAGAACATTGTTTATCTTTATTTGAAAGTGCAAATCAAACCTATAGATACAGAAAAACTCTTCAATTCGGCTGTTTACAATTAGTCCAATGCTGCATCTTCCTTTTTTTAATTGAAGCAAAGCAGATAAAAATTTAAAAAAAAAGAGTATTACAAATTACAAAATCAGCAAAATCTTCCATTCGAAATCGAAACTTTCCTTTATAACGTTAATTGAATAATTGTAAGAGCAAATATACCTTTGTTTTTTTTTTACATTCATTAACAAACCCTTCAAAGAGTTACTGAATATAAGAAGATTCAATCGTAAAAAAAAACTTATACCAAGTAAAAAAACTAAAAAATCGTACTAATTATTTATCAGAAATTTGCAGCATGTTGCAATATAATATAGAGATAAAATACATACCAGTAAATTAACTGAAATTTACCAAACAGAGAATGAAACGTAAAGGGAATAATTTGGTACCAATCCCTTACTAAATTGAAGACAATTAGCAAGATATATTTAGTTATTCAGAACGGCGTCAGAAAATTAGGAATTAATACCTAAATTGTAAAAAAAATGCGAAATTTATTGAACAAAAAGATTTCAATAAATATAATCAAAATTATAAAATTAGAAATTGTAATTCAGGAAGAAAATTAAATACTGTAATTGCAAACAAATTTTCATTACAAACAAAATTGTTCTATTTCACTTATATATATATATTATATATATATATATAT
>SEYY01001097.1:331820-339320 GCA_009176605.1 Armadillidium nasatum | reverse complement strand
AAGGCGCCATGTTGAATTTGAATCAGTTGACTCGAAAACAAATATTTTTTTAAAATTTTGGAAAATTGTTCTATTATGCAAAACGGAAGATGCTCTTAAAAGGTCTAACGGTCCTTACGAAAAATAGGATTAAAAAAAAATGGTTTATATTTTTTTTTTATTGCTTGCGAATATGCCTTAAGTTTTACGCTATTACGAAGTGTTGGCATTCTTGATTTTAGTGTCATTGTGGTTTACGAATTAGGCCTATGTTTTTGCTCCACTGTGTTAACTTTGTTTTTTCTTGCCTGCACAAAATACATGTGCCGCAGCACACCTTGGTGCCTGACTTCGTTATCTTTCATGATGTATTTCCACTTTTTTGTCCGCATTTCACAGGATCGCACCCGAGGCTCCAATCAAGAAGCATCATCTCTCCAGGCAGCTTACATAGCATTGCGGTAGAAACGCTGCTTTCAGCTGATCAGTTGTGTTCCTATAGGATATTTTCTCCCACAGATTCTCATGTCCGAAATTAACTATGTTAATAAAGGATACCTATCCAGCCTTTGTTTTCAATTTCTACCCTCATCACGAACTACAAAAACTATATACTTTTTTGTTAAAAAAAATTATTTAATTCCCCATTCATTTCTTAATGACTTCTTGCAATATAGTAATGTTTCCCCATAGAATAATTTTCTAATTTGGTAATTATGACAAGTGAAAGTAAAGCTGAATAATTTTCTAATTTGGTAATTATGACATGTGAAAGTAAACCTGAAACTTGGGGTACTTGGTAACACGAAAACAAATCAGAACAATATTTGTTTTTAAGGTTCGTAACTGGATTTAATCTGACCATGAACCAGATTTCAACACTTTTGAAAATCTTTTTAAAAAATTTGGTTATGAAATGTTTTATTTTCTCTGCCAACTTTTATTTTTTATTTTGACCCACCAAAAAGTCCATAGGCTCGCCATAAACCTACCAAAGTTTTGGAAATTTAAAAATGTCATCAGAAATACGGAAATCAAAGGAAATGTGTTAAAGACATTACTCTTAAAATATACCGGAAAGAACGAACGTCGGAGTTGGGTAAGGTAAGAATGCGGTAATAGTGGTACAAACAGTAGTGTAGCAATATTTAGTGATTGATAGAAATAGTAGTGTAGCAATATTTAGGCAGCTAGAGGTTGGAGAAAATTAATCGATGCGAGTTGATGAGGTGAAAATAATTAAGATTCCACCCTTTTAAGTAGAGGGTGTCAGTGGGGAACTGTTCTAATGTTAAATGTATATTCTATACAAGGAGGGATAGCACTCCTAAATAGAGATAGCGATTGAAATGGCTTGAATTTCTGTGGATTCTTTTGCCCCTCAAAATAAAAAGAATAAAGGAGTTGTATGTTTTCGAAGATTTCATGATGGATTAGAAATTAGGTCGAGAAGTTCAATAAAGAAAATAAATTTTTTTGAGGCTGAAAACTAAAGTTCTTTTTTGTGCCCCAGTAAATTAAATAAACGAGAAAAAGTAGAAGTCATTTGACGGAAGGTCATCCTTTTAGCGTCAGATTATTGTTGGTTAGCAAAATGAAAAGAGTAATGCATCATATCAGCATACAAATAGATGAAGTAAAAAAAGACTGGTCACTAATGGACAATAGGAAAAGTAAAAAAAAAAATTAATAATAGAATAAGACCTTTTGGAACATCGCACAAAAAGTTTTAAAGGATGGATGAATTGCAGCAGTCTTCAAAGGCCTCTATTGAGAGATTCGAATGGAAGAGAAAAAGGTACCAGAGAGAAGCGGGTGTAAATATTGAAAGAAGAAAGGCTAGACATTTGCTCTTTACCAAGCTTGTTGTAGGTTATATTTCTGCCCTATATTACATTTATATTCATTCTATTCGCAAATTTAAATTCTCTCTAAGCGGTCTTTTACCTTTTTCACGATTCGTCACCTTAATAAGAGACTTCAGTCTTTGACATTTCATCAAAGGAATGGCAGGTTTTCAGATGAGTAGTATAATGGCTTCCTTGTGCCAAGATTTCGAGAAGAAACGTAGCTTAAGTATTTATCAATGTTTAATTAATCTAATTCTGCTGTCCTTTATAGTTTTTGTTCACATACATGATTTTCAGCTGAATTGCCGTTTTTGCTTTTGATGTCAAAGACATCTGCTCTATATCAATTTCGGACCGCAATTTCGACATGTATTCTTTACTTTTATAGTTATCCTCTAGTAGCAGTAATTTCACATTTAGAATCTCATCAAAGTTTCACCAGCTTTTATTGAATGATTTTCTGCAGAATGGTTAATGCGGCTTGCGATTACTATTATATTTACATGGCTTACGTAGAGTTCGCAACGCTTAACCTTGGTTTACATCATTTCATCCTTCCACACTTCTCCAATTGTATCTTCTAAACCTCTCAGCTACGAGGTTATTTTCATTCATCATATTTTATTTAAAGGGTTAAACTACTTTTTCAATCAATTCAATATTGATCCTCCTAATTTAAAGACTTATGTTCTTAAAGCTCTCTCATCCGTAGACCGGCCGGTAACCAACTTTTTTTTCTTCTTTCTGAAAAAATGTACCTTAAAATAATCATATTTGAGATTAAGCATTTAAAATCATGTATCCCTTAAATTAGATCTTGCTAGATCCAAATGTTACCGTTGACAAATTCTATTTGTGAATCAACACTGGAGAAAACCATTACAAAGAAAAATGCTCTTTTCTACCAATCGTTAAAACTTACTTTATTCCTGAAGGTAATACGAAGTTTGATTTATTCGGAAAGAAAAATTATTTTATATATGATAACCTTTAAGGCGTAAGCCTTGAGGTATCAATTTACTATTTTAAAACTATTTCCCTGCTCAGTAAGGTATATAAATAAACTAAAGAGTCCTGTAGTAGAAAGTAAGTTTAAATGAGATTTTTTTTTATCGTATATTAAATTTAATATTCTAAGTGAAATAATTCAATAAGGTGAATAATTAAAGGATATTTTCTTGAGTTCTCAATTTCAAGATTCCCATATTTTTGTAACTTGTTTAGACTAGCTATATAATCTACAAATGCTCTAAGGCATTATAGCAATCTATAATCTAGCTTTATTATAACTATCTTTAAAATTATTTGCAAACTACAATCAGTAGTTATGATCTTTTACAGTACTGTAAAGCTCTCAGAAAACTGAGAAACAAAATAATAAAAAATATCCAAAGCAAATTACTTTTGAGATGAAACTTCTTTTTACTTTAGAAAACTCAGTCTTAATCTAAGCTGAAAATCTTGTTTTAACTATTTGCTTTTGCTTCGAATTTCGAAAAACTATATTCGTACCGTGGTGTAAATAAAAAAAAAGTCTTAAAATTACTTTATAATAAATAAAGTATTAAAAATATTACAAAACGATTAAAACCTAAAAATTATTTACATTGGCATAAAAAATTTGTCAACTAAACATTAAAATATTAACTTGCTGCAAATGTTCCTATCACGATTTATTTTTGATATCCTCTTCATCTTGAAAGGCATTATTTTTATAGGATTGAATGCTCTGCTCTAAGTTTAGTTTCCCTTTCCTACTTCCACCATCTAGTTCATTGACATTTAAGTTTCGCGCAATATTTTGTACACATTGTCCATCTGATAAATTTGTTTCTTTGACAGTTTTGGTGTAGTCTTCTACAACAGTTTTGGAGCTATTATCACTTATGCTTTCAGCTATAATGGAATTACTAGAGCTTAAACAGTTTCTTTGGAAGCCAGGTGCATTTTCTCCATCTCTGATTTGTCCACGAGAAGTAAATCTATCACAAGAATTAGGTCCAAGAAGGGATAACAAGACCGGTAACAAAAGAAGGCCATGAAGAGCACCGAAGAATACTACTAAAAATACAGTTTTAAAAAATGTTACAAATATATAAGATGGAGCAAAAATAAGCGCAGAAACTCCCAAAACAGTTGATACTGCTCCTTGAAGGATAGGCAAGCCTAAACCGTACAAAGATTCTCGGACTCTCTCTTCTGGTGTATGGGCTATAGCAGAAAAGTAAGCATACGAAATGTGTGCAGAAAAATCTACACTAAAACCGATGCACATTATTAGGTTGATCATAGAAATCGAATCTAGATTCACTCCCCAGAGCGTCATGTAGCCGACAACACCAATTTCTATTGATAAAATGGAAAATCCAACCCACAGGGAGCACCACGGATTTGGAATGAATATTAGAGAAACTAGGAGCATAATGACTGCTGCAATTCCAATAGTTTTAATGCTAACTGTTCGCACAAGCACATACTGCAATAAAAAATATATAATATATAATAGATAATATATATATATATATATATATAATATATATATATATATATATATATATATATATATATATATATATATATATATATATATATTATAATATAATATAAATAAAAATAATATATATTGGCATTTTTTTTTTTTTAAATACACTTTCCTTTAAGAACTAAAATTTTAATGAAATTCTGAAACTAGTCCTAACCTGATCAAAATAGATAAACAAAGGATGATAGACTGTCATATTTAGTGGAAAATCTTTGGCAAATTCTCGCAAATTTTTCATCATTTCTTTCTCTTCGTTGCTGTCGAGAATTCTGTAGGTCTGGATTACAAATCTCGAGGCAAGGATGCGAGTGAAGTTTTCATTGAATTTCACATCCAATTTGAAGACGTTATCGTTTCCAGATAAATAATACTGAAAGGAGTGAATAAACTTTGTTTATAGACGTAGAATTAGTTATATGGCATCTTATTTTGCTTCATAGACTATAATAAAGTGAAATATATCAATGAACTAATTACTAGAAAGTAGCCATATCTACAAACAAAAACAAAAAAATGGAATTTTAATTTAAAAATAAGTAAAATACTTTGAATATAAAATTCAAAGTATTTTACTTTTTTAAATTGAAATTCCATTTTTTTTTTTTTTTTTTTTTTTTTTTTGTAAAGGCAAAAATGGTTAAACTCTTAAACGCGACATTTTTTAAATCATCTTGAGTATCAAAAACAAATTTACAAAGATAAAATTATCATTAGAACTCCAAAAAGGGGCAAAAGTCTAAGCCTCTGTCTCGACATATAGAAACGAAAGTTTATGCGTTTCGTAGAATACTTTAATGGAAGAAAAATTGTAATTAATTATGGGTCAAACAGTAGGACTATCGATTCGTGAATCCTAGAATTAAACCCTTTTTAAAGTTTTTACTTCATCAATTGAACAATGCCTATGAGGTACGCACTTAAAAAAAAAAGTACAATGGCAACCACCAACAAATAACTCCCAGTATTTTAAAAATACGCGAATATTAAGATAAATTTACAAATTTAATATTCATAAAAAATTAAAACATTTATATTAAAAGATTAAATCTATTTTAAATCTATTAACGAAATAAAACTCGTAAAATGGAAGATTAAATCTTGTCTACTGTACAAGAGCTAAAATAATATATCTACTTACTTCTCGCAAACTATTAATAAAGCCGACTTCTTCTGAAACATTTAGATTTATGAACTGAGAATTCTGGTCTAAAAATTCATACCATCCTCTAATCCACGATTCTGTGTAAATTTTTGGAGCGATATAAGGAAGATTTTCAAGCTTTTCGTGAAGAGAAAGTATAAGTTGTTTCGTATGAAGATCGCTGTAATTTATATCATCATGCAGGATCACCTAATAAAGGGAAATTAAAAGCTATATAACTAAACCCTTGGTCAAATTTTTGCCCAAATAATAAATTTTAAAATTCTTAAAAAATTTCCTACTTGAATTCTGTAAGGATATTCTCTGAAATATTTGTCTTCCATGTCATAAAATTCGACTGAATATGAATCGTATCTGGACAGTCTGCGACGTTCCAGTCCTTCCTTTACTTCCAGAAAACCATAAATTGCTCCAGCCAAATAGAACATAAACGATATTACTACTACTCCTGAAAGTAGGAATTGTTAAACAATGATACCAGAATATAAATCTAAAATTTAAGGACAATTTCCAATATGTTTTCTGGACAAAGTGTTACAATCTTTTATAATTCGATAATGTTAAAATGCAAACGATGCATTATTTCACTCTAATTTATTAATGAGTTAATTTAATAAGTATTTCTCATATTAAACAGAAGATCTGCTTTCTTACCTTTAACAAAAGGGTTATTGAGGCACTTTGCAAATACATCTCTGAAGAACACCATAACCGTATGAGGTTTGTTATCTTTGGGATTATATTTATCTTGACTATTTATCCCTCCTGAACACCAGATTGTGTGACAATAACTGCCTTCATTTTCTGAAAAAAAATGAGACATTAATATAGAAACATCAAAGACTAAAGATATTTTCAGAATAGTGAGAAAAACTTTAAAAAAGGATTACGAATCTTACGATTACCTGATACTGATTTTGCTTTCACCGTATGACAACAAAGGGCATGTTTTTGCTTGGCTTCCATACGTCCACCCATAGCCATACAAGCCCCAAAAAATGTTAGTTGCCAAAGGTATGTTAAGAACACAGCAGTACCTAAAATTTGCGAGTTTGTATTTTTATATTGTCAAAAAAAATTAAATTTTAGAACCAGATAAAAATCAAAGAAAATATCAACGATAATTTACCTGTATATATACAAAATATTTGAACGGAGGGGAATGGAGTGATAATACCAATGAAAAAGGAAAACATGTCCGTCAGAGAAGTAATAGTTATAGCAACACCAGATTCTGCGTAAGTTTCTCCTAATCTTTCTTCCACTGAGTCTTGTATACGGGTTCTTCGCCAAGCGGCAAGCATCACAAACATATCATCAATACCGATGCCTTAAATATATATATATATATATATATATATATATATATATATATATATATATATATATATATATATATATATATATATATATATATATATATATATATATATATATATATATATATATATATATATATATATATATATATATATATATATATATATTATATATTATATTTTGATTTTAGGTATTGGATAAACTGTCCAACTTTAATGTTTTATAATATTTAATCTTTATTGCATAAAGGATGGTTCAGTTTGACAATTTAATATTGGTGTTAATTGTGATAATGCACGTCTCAAATCACTCTAGATCAAGCCTTGATCGATATTTTGATTTGATGTATGTAGAGAACTCAGACTCACACAAGTACGTGGAGGAAAACTACAAAAATAGCCTCTTAACCTTTCATAGCAATTTGTGGTTACATAGGTAGATAATCCATATTGTCGGCCCAGAAAAGCCTAACGGGATTTTGAATGCAATTGCAAATTACTCCGCTCAAATTGACCACGTGCTCTTTCCAGACACCGTTCTGGGGAATTAAATCCATCGAAATTGCTTAAGGCGGGGAAGAGGCCCCTGGGAGGATTCATGAATCCCCAAAATCGGTATCAGGAAGTTACCAGAGTTTGCAGAATTGC
>SEYY01001097.1:299320-319320 GCA_009176605.1 Armadillidium nasatum | reverse complement strand
TTAAATGTCCATTCTTTGAAAAGTTACCTTTATTATATTTGTATCAATTTCGGAAGGGACCAATCTTGTTATACATCAATTAGAGTAAGGACAAAATTTACAGTTCCAGTATTTAGTTATTAATCTTATTACTTATTATTAATTATTATTAATTATTAATTGATTATTGAATTTTTTTATTTTTATATATTTTATAAATTTTGTCTTTTATCAATTTCATATTTCTATTTTGGATTATTTTTTACTTATTATTTTTATTTAATCAATATTATTAAATTATTATTAAATTATTATTAAATTATTATTAAATTATTATTAAATTATTATTAAATTATTATTAAATTATTATTATTAATTATTATTATTAATTATTATTATTAATTATTATTATTAATTATTATTTTATTATTTTTGTTTTTATTTTTTTAATTATTTTTATTATTATTATTATTATTATTTATTGATTATTCTATTACAGTATTAAGGTTTCTTATAAAAATTGATTCAATAATTTACTATTTTATTATTATTAATTATAATTAAAATTTATTATTATTATTATTTGTTAATATTTATTAATTTATTTTTTTTTTTTAAACAAGTTCTCAAATTAATATTTAAAATGAAACTCTTGTCTTATATTACTAAGTGTTCATCTCTCAAATTTCAAGTTTGTTACATGACCTTCACGCTATTTATAGAACATTACGACTTTATTATACCATTATTTTTTTATAATAATCTTCACTTATAAAAGTTATGATAATCATTTCCATAAATCTATCTCTACCACTCGTACCATAATTAAAAGTCTCTGGCCATAATCTTCACTTATAAAAGTTATGATCATTTCCATAAATGTATCTCTACCACTCGTACCATAATTAAAAGTCTCTGGCCATAATCTTCACTTATAAAAGTTATGATCATTTCCATAAATGTATCTCTACCACTCGTACCATTATTAAAAGTTTCTCGCCAAGTTCCTGGCAGGGGGCAACCCATTTTGACAAAGAAAAATCAATTCTTAAATCACAACATATATTTGCTTCGAACTTCTGCTTCGCTATTAGTAATATGGTTTAAAGGTAAATATCTCACTAAGGACTTTTCCAAGACTTCTGTGAAATTTGAAAAATAATTCAGTTTTATGCTTCCAAGTTTATACTTGGATATTATTCGATTTTTGAATCGAAATCAGAGATTTATCTCTATATTGTGTATTTCCATTTTTGTGTTCTTTTAAATTTACCATTTGTACTATTTACTGTTTTAAAGTATTTAAATTTATTATCTGATTACTAATTATATATCGTTTGTTTTCTCTTCAGATATATTTTGATAATTGATAATGATAAATCCGAAACGTTAAATATATACGTGTTATTAAAACTTCAGTTTAATTGATGTTATTTCCTACACTAGCAATATGCTTTATATATATATATATATATATATATATATATATATATATATATATATATATATATATATATATATATATATATATATATATATATATATATATATATATATATATACGAGTGCGGGCTGAAAAATAACGCCTGTTGATGCGTTGCTAAGCAACAGAAATCGGTATAAACATGTTCAGACCTGCCTTTGAAATATTGAAGCTCGAAGAATAGATTTGACAAGCGAACGGTATAGTTATTTGGTTTCATTATTTTGCAGTGATAGAAAAATGGAAGCTAATAGTGATACTTTGTTGAAGCAACGTGCAGTGATTGAATTTTTGCATGCCGAAGGTGTACAGAATTTCTTCAAAGCTTGAAGACGAAGAAAAACTAGCCTCTATGGAATTCAGACACCCAAACTCACCTGGTGTACGAAATTTTAAGAAACCTTTACTGGTAAACTCAAGCTAACGACATTCAGAGATGTGGAGGGCCTCGTTTATTCGGAATATCTGCCGTATCTGACTAAATTCTGATCTCTGAAAATCTCCAAAAATTGACGAGTCATCCAACGAATAAAACCAAACTACCATTTTGCATCATGACAATGCTCAATCACATTGCAGTGCCAAGGGCTTCAGACTTTAAACGCGTGAACTTAAAGATCATTGATCACCCACCCTACAGTTCTGATCTGGCCTCCAGTGATTTTCACTTATTTCCAAAGTTAAAGGAGTCTTCAGGAGTGAGATTTGGTTCAGATGATGAATTAAGTGAAGTTGTGGCAGACTTGTTTCGGAAAACAGATCAAGACTTTTTTTTCAAACAGTTTTTAGAAGTTTGTTCAACGCTTACAGAAATGAATTTATGTTCGAGGAGATTATGTAGAAAAATAATATTACATTCATTGAATAAATCTTTGACCTTCTTTCGGTCTGTTTCATTATCTTTCCTGTTGTGTATGAGATTTAACGGAAGAATAAGCGTTAATTACCAGCCCACCCTCATGTTATATATATATATATATATATATATATATATATATATATATATATATATATATATATATATATATATATATATATATATATATATATATATATATATATATATATATATATATATATATATATATATATATATAAGTATTATCGATGAAACCATTTCAAAAAAGACCTTGGTAATTATTTGGATTAGTATTAACTTTAATTCGTAAAAATGGCCGTAGAGTGTGCCTAATGAACTGAGTAGAAAAAAATTCCGGAATATAGAAAATCGAAAAATTAGAAACTATTTTGGTACGATATTAGCCATAAATATTAAAAAATTTTCACGAAAACATTAGTAAAGTGGTATTTTAAGTTACTAGTTACATTTTCCCCACCACTCGCAAGTCGAGTAGTAAAGGGATCTTAGGAAAAACCTCTTGTAAAATGGAGTTAATACAGGGACCGGTACCCCTTTAACTATACATTGAAACAACTGTCTAATATTAATGTTTTAGTTTACTTTTTAAATACTCCAAATGACGGACCTAAACAACAAAGTATGAAAGAAAATCCCTTGATTCTATTAATGATATTTTAACGAAAAAATGTAAAATAGTTATACGCGTCTTTCCCATCAACGTAATATTTCCTTCGTATATCGAAACTACGAAGGCGAATTGTTCTGAAATATATTTTTTAGGTTGAGCTGCGGAAAACGATATTGTAAACTAAGAACACATTAAAAATTAATTAAAGAGAAATAATTTATAACTACAATGATTTAACAACGTACGGCTTTAATGGCTTATTTTTATTTGGTTTTATAGTACCAGGTTGCTGAATCAGTGTCTGAAGAAATGGTACGAAAGTTTATAGCTATTTCGGAGCTTATATATATATATATATATATATATATATATATATATATATATATATATATATATATATATATATATATATATATATATATATATATATATATATATATATAGAGAGAGAGAGAGAGAGAGAGAGAGAGAGAGAGAGAGAAACTACGAAAAATAAAAGTTCATTATGCATATTAAATTTTTAAAAAATGTTCATTATTACTGAGTTTTGATAGACAAGGCGTTCGCTAGGTTAGTCCAACTTGCTGACCATTAGCGTATTTTTACCCTTTAAGTCCTGGTCAGGACTAAGTCGAACTAGTTTGTTAGATCTAGCAAACTAGTTCGACTTAACCTATCCTGGACTTAATATTAAAGGGTAAAAGTTCACCTAACGGCCAGCAAGTAGCCCAAACCTAGCGAACGCTGTGCCTTTCAGAACGCAATATAAAATTTTTAAAAATTTAATGAATAATTTAATTTATCAACATTTCGTTTTCGTATTTTCAATATATTATGGAAAAAATTTTTTTTTTTTTTTTTTTTTTTTTTTTTTACCTCCGAAACAAATAAGACGCCATTAAAGCCGTACGATGTGTTACATCATAGCAGTTACTATTACTTTAAGTTTTTAATTTTTGGTGTTTTGGTTTATAAAATAGTTTTCCACGGCTCAATTAACCTATAAAAAGGTATTTCGGAACAATTCGCCATCGGAGTTTCGATATACGAAGAAAAAATAACTGATGGGAAAGACATTTACAGTAAAACGTTCCAAAACTATTAAAAGAGTAAGAATATTCGACAAAAACAACGATATTTTAATTAAAATATAAAAAAAATGCTCGTAAACTCTGCAAGGATTTAGAGAGCTACTGTCAAATGTACCAAGGTACGGAAACATTAAGTATCATTTACATGGCCATCTTAGCAAATATATGGAAGGTTCAAAATAGATAAAAAGATTGTACCAATTTTTAAAATTAATGAGGTTTTAATCATAACTTGATCAAACGACAAGATATAATATTTGGCGATTCTGTTAATTAGGAAAAATATGCCAACTGGACTAATCGAAACATTTTCCCAAATCATTTCCATATATATATCAGTGGTTAATATGAGGGGTGAAAGACTGCTTTTCGAAACCTAAGTTCCATGATAAATCTCAATCTCTCCTTACATGATTAAAAATCTAGAAATTTCAGATTCTTAGTGAATCCGTTAATAAAATTCAGTCTTAATAGTTTTAGCAAAACTATGATTGATAAATAAATTAAAAACAATTGTAAAGTTTTCTAAAACAGATTATAATTTCACCATAAAGGTACTTAATCTAGTTTTTAAAAAAATCTGTTCAAACTTAATACCAAAATTTGTTAAACAATTTTAACAGGATTACCTTTTAACTAATCCTGAAATCAATTTAAAATTAAGTTTCGTTAAGATAACAAGGTATTTCATTCTTATAACTTACCTCAAAGTAATTTTATTGTCCTTGTAGAATTCCAATATTAAAACCAAAGTAAAACAATTAAAAAAAAATATTATTCAAGGTTTAAAACAAGAATTAAAACACACACACAAACACAACTAATAAAACACAAAAAGAAATCTAATAAAAGTGTCTCTACTCAATCGTATCAACTTCTCAGTGTTGGCGAAGTCCTCGATTGTTTGAAGACTTTTTTCATTCTTCTTCTTAAACCTGGAAATGGTCTACATTTCTCATATTTATTAGAAAAGAAATAATATTTAAGCTAATAAATATGTTTATTGCTTAAATAAGTACCTTTAGACAAACAGATACACACACACACACACACACACACACACACATATATATATATATATATATATATATATATATATATATATATATATATATATATATATATATATATATATATATATATATATATATATATATATATATATATATATATATATAGAGAACCGACCGGGATGGAATTTTGCCGGGGTTGGAGCTCTGGCCGGGGTTGCCTAAAATTAGTAAAGAGATCAAAAGCACTAAAATTTTAGGTAAAGAAAATTAGATATAAATTTAATTGAGGTTTATTTAATTATAAGAAAGGAGTAGAATAGCCAACATTCACTTAAATTAATGATTATATGCATTTTCTCAGGAAAAATTTCAGAAAATTACAGATTTTGAATAATAAAAGTTAAAAAAAGTACAAAAAATTTTGTATTTTTTTTCTGATTCACAATAGTGATTCAACAAGTTTACCTAGGTAAGATCCTAAGGTAAAGTTTGAAAAAATGTATAATGCAGGTTATAATTATCAATATAACCTGCATTTATACATATCATTGTTATTTTATTGCTATGTATCCAACTTGTATCATTTAGCTACATTTTTTCAAAATTATTATTTTGTTTATACTTTCAGTCAATATGGCTAAAAGATAAACTTCAGCAATATGGGAGTACTTTACAATGTTTCACGATAGGTTCGAAATAACTAAATGTAACATCAAGCATTCAGGAAATTAGAAGAGGACCTCTGGGTGCCCCAAGTCAACATTTTTCAACCAAATCTTTATGGGGGCATTTAAAATCAAAACACAAAGATGAACATTCACTAGCAGAAGAGGAGCGGTCAAGAGAAACAAAAAAAAAATGAAAATATTGGACAAAAAAGAAAAAAATCTTAATTTTTTTATATTTTATTTGGTTTAACCCATCTTTAAAAAGTATAATTTTTTATTTAAACCCCGGCAGGCAAGCCCCGGTTTTCCCTGATTTTTTAACCGGGGCCGGGGCCCCTATCGGTCCATATATATGATTTAAAAGTTGTCCAAGCGATGAAATACTAATAACTGGCATACAAGTGTTAAGTTGAACTAGAACATTTCATAGTGCTTGAGTGACTAATGGTTTGCCCCTATCGAGGTATTGATGATATAAAAATGGTGACAAATCATGGAGTCTCGGAGATGCACGTAGAACAGTAGCAGTCAAATATTGCTTTCTCTTTCACTTCTTCACCCATTATTTCTTAAGATATGCTGACTCTCTCTGGTGCAAGGTCTTCTATCTTCGTTAATACCTACCACACTAGCAGTATTTTTTCTAACTGATCCTAATATCACTATTCTTCCACTATGCTTAAGTTTTTGTTCTTTCCCGAAACTCAGGAGCTTGAGTACCCTCACATCAAATAGAACATCTGTTTCTATTTATTGTCTCTATCCTCAATTTTCGTTCAAAGGAGTATATTGTGTTTTTGAGTTCAATGACTTTTTCAGTTATCATGTATATAATTTGGAGTCTTCCAAATTTTTAACCACATGACTGTGACTATCTTGCCTATCTAAATTACCTTTTTAACATTTATCTCCTAACTCAATTGATTATCCTAAGTTTTTTGAGTATCCAAATTCCAAAATAGAAAACTGTTTTTTTTTTTTTTTTTTTTTTTGTTCTCTTCTCTTCTTTCTCTGAAATTCCCATTCTAATAATTTAAATGTCCACCACTGTCAGGTACTAATGACATTTCTCCAATTCTGAAGATACAGATGTTAACTAGCCCCCCAATTTCCTACTCATAACAACCTTGAATAATAATTAATGTAATTCCCTATCCATATGCCTGATGCTGATAGCCTTGAACACGAATTAATCATAATAGGCATTTTCTCAACTTCCAATCTCAAAGAGCTATGACGTCACAAGAGGAAAATGAGTGAATTGCAGACAATTGTATCCGAAATGGATATATATAATATATAATATATATATATATATATATATATATATATATATATATATATATATATATATATATATATATATATATATATATATATATATATATATATATATATATATATATATATATATATATATATATATATATATATATATATCATCCAGAAGCTGTAAACACCAAAACCAGGCTATCGGCATCGGCATCAGCAAAATTATTCTGGCATCATCAAAAATATATATATATATATATATATATATATATATATATATATATATATATATATATATATATATATATATATATATATATATATATATATATATATATATATATATATATATATATATATATATATATATATATATACTTCTTTCTTTCTTTCTCACCATACTTCTGTAGGTGCTAGCACCTGTCAGCTGGATCTTTCGAGGAAGATCCTTGAGTTTCAAGGGCCAACGGCTGATACCGCTGGCTGGGCCAGGCCTATCGCGGATGCCGGAGATTATTTCCATCAGTGGCAAGAGCACTCCACTGATGTACTCGTTTAACGACTGAGTCATTCGGAGCTAAGCGCAAGGAGAAACCGCTCACATTTCCCGCTCCGACAACCTTCATATATATATATATATATATATATATATATATATATATATATATATATATATATATATATATATATATATATATATATATATATATATATATATATATATATATATATATATATATATATATATATATATATATATATATATATATATCTGCGCATTTTCCAATGACAATCACTGTCATTTTACAATCATTTTGTAAATCAATTGCATTTTTGACGCACGACAGAGAAGGTTAAGATTACATTGAAACCAATATATATATATATATATATATATATATATATATATATATATATATATATATATATATATATATATATATATATATATATATATATATATATATATATATATATATATATATATATATATATATATCCAGACTGCAGTTTGAACCACACAAATATTTCAAAAACTACAGAACGTACGTTAAAAAGGATTATATTTTTAGAATCCTTGTCGAATTTTAGGTAAGAAAAGTTGGAAAATAAAAAATAAATTATTATAATAAAAAAGTTTATATAAGTAAAATTTACTTTTTTTCAAGGCTCGGGAGAATCGTACGTTTGGCAGTCCGTTTTTTTTTCCTTTTTTTCGAAATTGGAAAAAATGGGAAATACCCCAAATCGTCGACAGGAAAAGTTGTCTACAGTATCATCATCACTCACGGGTCGGGGGGTACGGGGGGTACGGGGGGTATAACACCAAATTAAAGTTTGTTACGTCATCAGTTGTCGTACAAACCCATTTTTTTTTAAATTTATTTTCAAACATTTTACACTTTTCCTACCTAAATTTCGACAAGGATTCCAAAAATGTTTTCCTTTTTTACGTAGTTTCAGTAGTTTTTGAAATATTTGTGTGGTTCAAACTGCAGTCTGACCATATATATATATTTTTTTTTTTTTTTTTTTACAAAACGCCACCACTCACGGGCAGAGCCCTTTTCAAGGAGGGGGCACACACACAAGGACAAACTCACACAAACACACACACCTAACGCACAGCCCTCAGGTGGGCGCAGACGGAAGACTTGAAGAGAGGAAGATTAAATACAGTTGGAAAAATAGAAGATGGTAGAGAATTCCACAGAATAGAGGTGGCTGGAAAGAAGGAGGTACCACAACGGGCTAGCCTGGGATTCCCTACGTCCACACAAAATTGGTGCGAAAGCAGGGCACCCCTTGTGCAACGAGGACGACGCAACGGTGGAGGAATGCGAGAGGCCAATTCCCTCGAGCACCTGCCATTGTAGTACCTGTAGAAAAGAGATAGCGCTCCAACGTCACGTCGCAGAGACAGAGGGTCAAGAGAGTTTGAAAGTAGGGGACAGTTTATTAATCTCTTAGCTTTTGACTCAACCCTATCCAGAAGAGAGGAGGAGCCAGAGCCCCCCCAAATGTGAGAACAGTACTCCATACAAGGCGAATAAGACCCTTATATATCTGGAGTAACTGCTCAGAAGAAAAAAATTCTCGCAACCTGAACAGAACTCCCAGCTTCTTAGAGGCCGCTTTAGCAACCATTGTGATATGTGGTTTCCAAGACAGTTTGTTGTTTATGTTTAGACCAAGAATGTTAATGTTATTTACAGGTGAGACGGGAGAGCCATCGAAGAGGATAGGAAAGTTAGGAGGTGTTTTTGAGAGGGAGATGTAAAGAAGTTGAGTTTTTAAAGAGTTGAATTTCACAAGGTTGCTATGACCCCACCGGGAAATTCCATCCAGATCGGCAAGAATAGAATCGGAAAGTTGAAGACGAGAAGCAAGTCTAGAAGCAAAAGAGGGAGCAGATTTGAAATGAGTAGAAGAATGTAGAGTTGAATCATCAGCATAAGAGTGAACAGAGTTAGAAGTGCAGTGGAGAAGATCGTTAATGAAAAGTAAGAATAAGGTTGGAGATAAAACAGAACCCTGAGGAACACCACACAGTTGACAGAAAAGGAGGAAGAGGTCGCTCCATCTACAACTGCCGAAATGGAACGATCTGAGAGAAAACTAGACAAGAGTAAGCAAAGAGAGAAGGAGGAAACCCAAAGGAAGGGAGCTTAGAGCAGCGACGCATGCCATACCCGGTCAAAAGCCTTGGATATGTCAAGCGCCACCACACAAGACTCCCCGAAGTCCCTAAGGGCAGAAGACCATAGATCAGTAAGATAGGAAAGTATGTCACCAGTTGACCTCGAGCGACGAAAGCCATACTGGTGATCAGAGAGAAGAGAATGAGACTCCAAATGATCCAGGAAATGAGAGTTGAGGAGAGTTTCAAAAATTTTAGATAGAACACAAGTGAGAGCTATAGGTCGATAGTTAGAAGGGTCAGAACGTCTACCTTTTTTCGGGATCGGCTGAACAACGCACGCTTCCAGCATAGAGGAAAAGTATTAGTATTAAGGCATAGAGAGTAGAGCTGAACGAGGACAGGGGCCAACTCGGAAGCACACTCCCTCAGAACACGAGGGGGAATGCCATCCGGGCCACTGGCCTTCCTGACGTTCATAGATTTCAGGATCCCATGCACCCGATCATGAGTAATTATAGGTAGAGGCATGGGATACCCTGAGAGGAGAAGGAGTAGGAGGAGGGATGCCAGAATCGAGCAGGGTGGAATTAGATGAAAAAAGGAGGCCGAAGAGATTATCCTTTTCAGAAGGAGTATTAGCTACAGAACCATCAGAGCGAATATATATATAATATATATATATATTAATATATAATATATATATATATATATATATATATATATATATATATATATATATATATATATATATATATATATATATATATATATATATATATATATATATATATAATATATATATATATATATATATATATATATATATATATATATATATATATATATATATATATATATATATATATATATATATATATATATATATATATATATATATATATATATATATATATATATATATATTACCGTGGCTCAAACGGTAAAGTGATTGACTCACGTGCTTGAGGGCGCCGGTTCGATCCCACTTCGGGATCCTAGGTATATACTACCTAGAAAAGTTCCTCTCCTCGAATAGGGCAATGCCCGTGAGATGTGAACTTTTTGTATATTGTATAAAAAAAAAAATAAATATAATATATATAATATATATATATATATATATATATATATATATATATAATATAAAAATATTATATATATATATATGTGTGTGTGTGTGTGTGTGTGTGTGTGTGTACTTTGAGACTACTGGTAGCAATAATTCCAAAACTTTTACAATCAGCAGAGTAGAAATACATAAATGAAACTGAAAAATATGGTAATCCAGATCAAATACTGACATGTCAGAGACAACATTGAAAAGTGTGTAAATTATATTGTATGTGAAAATAAAAATTAAAATATCTTTTCAAATTTTGCCGCTCAAGTAAAAATAATAGTTGTGAATTATTCTTTGGTTGTTAGACAGTTGGTGGAGAAAGGATAAAATTGTATGGAAAACGAGTCAAGCAGGTTTTCCCTTCAAGGCGGAAAAAACAAGTATGTTACTCAAAAGAGTTCAGGAGAGCATTGTCAATTCTAAAAGCCATAGTATAAACAACAAGGTAAATCATGCAATAGCTTGCCAGCTAGATAGAGACTGAAGAGTCTCTGAGATTGGATGAGTTTACGAAGCGGGAAATTCTAGAGCCCAGCCTTTCAAAGATTGCTCTGTGAATGGAACTACCCGATAGATGCTTTATACAGAGCAAACAAGGGGATTCGAAGAAGCTTTGAAAGTGCCTCAGAACCTTTTACCTCTTTGAATAGTTTAAATTAAGAAACGTGATAATTATATTCAAGAAAGAGTAGAATCCTAAGGAAACTTATAGAAAATAAAACTAGGGAAAGGTTTGACTTGTGTTTTTCTTAGAGAGTGTTTTTGTTAGGATGAATATTGCGTTCAGTAGGTAGATGAAGAATTTGAGTTTATCAAATGTTGAAAACAATTATATTAGGAATACGAAAATTATCGATGGACACTAGTTCTAAGAACACACAAACAATAGAATGATTGATTCACGTGCTTTAGGGCGCCGGTTCGATCCCACTTTCAGATCCTATGTATATACTACCTAGAAAAGTTCCTCTCCACGAAATACGGCAATTCCCGTGAAATATGGATTTAAAAAAGAAACTCCTAACAATAGTAATTAACTGATTTTATTTGGCTTCTCAAATTGAAAGTAGTAAAATTATGAGGTACAACACCTGAATAATCTAAAGCAGAGTTGGAGAAGGACTGGAAAGAGAACGTGAAAAAGAACCAAAAAGATTATTGCCTGTTCTACAAAATCAAAATTAACAACAGAATTTATTACTTCAATCAAAGAGAAGAAAATAAAAATATAAGCCATTATGCCAAAGAGAAATAATTCCAAGGAAAACACAAGGACACGTAAATGCCAAGAGTGTCTCTTGGAACCTTCGTGAGGAAGAGTTGAGGAGAGATACAGAAACAAGAGGATAGCCAGAACTTTTCAGGATTTCATCTACAAATTGTAGGTGAGTTTGTTAGCTGTATCTTAAGAACCAAATGACATACAGTGAAATGATCAGGAAAGGTGTCGTAATAGAAAGAAGACAATGACTTACAATTTGGAGTTTGAAAAGTCGGAGAATTTAGGATATCCATTAAAATTAAGAGATAAATAAAAGTATCATAAGAATAAAGCCGAAGTTTAGAAGAGACTTGAAGTAAAGATATAGAAAAAGCTTCCTCAGTGACTAAATTTCTTTATCTATCTATTCGATTTAAATTTCAACACAGTTGTAATATATTCAAATCCACATGAACCAACCTCCTGCTGTCCATAACATTCTAACTCTTTTGGGTGGCATTCTAACTTATTTTGGTAAATTTGAGAAACAGCATACAAAGTTCACACACACACACACACACACACACACACACACACACACACACACACACATATTATTATATATATATATATATATATATATATATATATATATATATATTATATATATATATATATATATATATATATATATATATATATATATATATATATATATATATATATATATATATATATATATATATATATATATATATATATATATTTATTTTAAGTTACAACTTAAACAACAACTACTACTACTACTACTGCTTCTACAATTGCTACTATTACTACTACTACTACTACTACTACTACTAATAATAATAATAATAATAATAATAATAATAATAATAATAATAAATAATAATAAATAATAAAAAAAAAAATAAAAAAAAAAAAAAAAAAAAAAAAAAAATATTGTGAGTTTCAAGGTCTGTGTCTCATTACAAGCAATGATTAGAAGGAGTTCGTATCTCAAATGGGCGTCTGAAGTGAGACTTGTGAGGAAAGTCGTCATTTTTGTTTGGGTTTCAGGAGGGTCGGTCATCGTATAAACGATCTAATAATTTTAAAGTAGGATATTTTAGTTTTAATACTTTAGGGAAGAGAAATTATATATATATATATATATTATATATATATATATATATATATATATATATATATATATATATATATATATATATATATATATATATATATATATATATATATATAATATTATTGAAGTATCGGATGTCAGATTTTTAATTTCCGCGGATTCGGATGCAAATGCGGATCTCTATTTTTTTGAAATCTGCAGATGCGGATGCAGATTCTTAATATTCCTCATCCGCGGATGCGGATGTTTATGTTCCTATTATATAAAGGTATAGGTTCATATATATATATATATATATATATATATATATATATATATATATATATATATATATATATATATATATATATATATATATATATATATATATATATATATATATATATATATATATATATATATATATTCAATGAGCTTGAATATCGACGACAGGATCGAATAATGTGAGGAGAACCAAATGTAAGGGAGAAAGAACTAGCCACCCGGCCTTGTGATTACTCTGCCAACGGCTTGTAACAACTTCAGAACCAGCATGTGAAATCATAGTTTAGAGAGGCACAATCTTCTGGAGAGCTCTAGGAGAGACCGTTTAGAGGTTAGATGGAAAACGATACTAGTGCAACTGAAAGGGTGAAAACTCTACCTGAGAATTTATAAAACTCAAACCAAACTCATTGAAACCATCGAGCCGAAAAACAGGATCTTTTGGATCTTTTAGAGAGCTCTTGTAGAGGGATTTTTAAGAGCGGATGGGAAAAGTGCTGGTTAGACTGACAGGGTGAAAACCCTTCCTGGAAGATGAATATATATATATATATATATATATATATATATATATATATATATATATATATATATATATATATATATATAATATATATATATATATATATATATATATATATATATATATATATATATAATACTATATATATATATATATATATATATATATATATATATATATATATATATATATATATATATATATATATATATATATATATATATATATATATATATATATATATATATATATATATATATATATATATATATATATATATATATATATATATATATATATATATATATATATTATATATATATATATATATATATATATATATATATATATATATATATATATATATATATATATATATATATATATATATATATATATATATATATATATATATATATATATATATATATATATATATATATATATATATATATATATATATATATATATATATATATATATATATATATATATATATATATATATATAGTATATATATATAATGTCTCCACTGGTGGGAAAAGGCCGAAGGCCTACTAATTCCCAACAGAGTTGGAGCAATACCGGAACCCGATCGTTAAACTCGACATCTGCCAATACACGGTGCTTAAAAGTGTGAAAGCCAACGGAAGTTGGGAAAACAGATTAAGTGAGAGTGTTCCAAACTTTACCAATAGAGTACATGTAAGATTGAGATTGAGCAGAGAGGTGGATTGAGAAATGATGAAGCTGTGTAAAAAGGCGTGTTGTACGAACGCTTCTAAGTGGAGGAGATATGCGACAGGAGAGTTTAGAAGAGCAGTGTCCATTGTAATAGCGATATTATAAAGAGATTGACGCAACAATTCGACGGACAAAAAGAGACTGGAGAGAAAGATAGTGGAGAGAAATTAGTAAAGAAAGCTGTATGAGTGGAACCATCCCAGAAGTGTGAGGCGTACTACATACAGGGGCGAACAACACCCCTTATAGAGAAAGCAACCGGAGTGGCGGGAAAAAATTCTGAAGGTGCCTCAAAACACCCAACCTCTTAGTAGCTTGGTTAGAAAGAGAAGTAATGTGATTTTCCAAGAAAGATCACGAGAGAAAAAAACACCTAGAACATTAAGGACAGATAAAGGCTTGAGTTGTGTGTTTTCTCAGAAGATGTTATAGTTGTGAGGAAGGTTGTGTCGAAAAGAGAGATGGATAAACTGATTTTTTGAGGCATTGAAAACTATTATTTTTTCTCTGTCCCAATTTGAAATACGAGAAAGATCAGAAGTTAGTTGCTCCAAGGTCACAATTCTAGCGTCAATTAACTGCTGTTGGGGACTACGTCTTTCAAACTGAAAGAAGTAAAGAAGGGTGGAGTCATCAGCATAGGAGTGGATAGGTGATGAAATTATAGAGAGAAGTTCATTAATGAAAAGTAGAAAAAGTGTTGGGGATAGGAGAGAACCCTGAGGAATACCACTATTAATAGATTTAATTAATGAACTGTGGCCGTCTACAACAGCAGCTTTAGAACGACTGGAAAGAAAATCGGAGAGAAGAATACATAGAGAATGATAAATTCCGAAAGAGGGAAGTTTAGAAATCAAAGCTTTGTGCTAGATAGACTCTATCGAAAGCTTTTGATATGTCCAGCACGACATCAAAAGATTCATATATATATGAAAAAGATAATTAGTTTCTTATTCATGCTATTCAAAAAAATTAATTAAACATTAGACAACAAATTAATAACTTTCAAAATTTTATACACCTGCAACATTCGCATTTAATAATAACTTATACGGATATTGCAAAATCATAAACTGATGATGCGGATGCGAATACGGATGTCGAATTTAATGGGGATGTCACATACATCACTAAATTATATATATATATATATATATATATATATATATATATATATATATATATATATATATATATATATATATATATATATATATATATATATATATATATATATTATATATATATATATATTATATATCCTGAACATTCTTCTATACGGGATCATTCCTGTACCACTGGTCACCCTGCCTCTGTTCGTGATTTTCAAGTTCTTTGCTCTGCTTCTTCTGACCTTGATAGGAGAATCCTTGAATCACTCTACAAAAACAAACTCTCCCCTCCCCTTAATGGCAATGTCCTGTCTGCTTTTCTCCATATCTTGTGACTATTTTATCTTTCTTTTGATATGTTTTGGTTTCTGGTTAGTTATTTTGATGTTTTGTATTATTTAGTATTTTTTTGTATTTGTTTTTATTTGTAGTTTTATTTTTAACTGCCTTTTTGTTTTTTACCGTCTCTCAGTATTTATTATCATTGTTATTATTATTATTGTCATTGTTACTATTATTATTATTATTATTATTATTATTATTATTATTATTATTATTATTATTATTACTTTTATCATTTTTATTTTGTTACTATTCATATTGTTTTCATTATTACTATTATTACGTTCATTTTTTTTTCACCCTCTCTTTCACTTTCATTTTCACTTTCTTTCTCATCTTCATTTCCATTTTCATCCTTTTTACTCTCGTTTTCACCCTCATTTCTACTTTCAATTCTATTCTCATTTTCATTTTCACCTTCATTCTTACCTTTAATTTTCATCTCCACTTCCATTTCCATTTTCATATTTTTCATTTTTACGTTTCGTTATACTTTCATTTTTACCTTTATTTTCATGATCACTTTCATTTTTATTATTGCTGTTATTAGGCTTGTTTTTTGGTATGTTAATTTTATTTTTATTTTATTTTTTGCGTTTTTGTTAGTTTTATAATCTTTTTTATTATTTATTATTCTATTATGGTTGTTTTTCTTATTATCATTACTATCCGGTTTATTATTTTTGGTTTTATTTTTGTAATTATTATTAATGCCAGTCTTATTATTTTTATTATTTTTGTTTTTGTTGTCATTATTATTGGCATTATTGTTATTATTATCATTATTATTATTATTATTATTATTATTATTATTATTATTATTATTATTATTATTATTATTATTATTATTATTATTATTATTATTATTAATATCGTTATTATTATTGTTATTACAATTTTTTTCATTTTTGTTCATCTTTTATTATCGATATTGTTTTTTTATTCATCCACTTCTGATTTTAATTATTTTTTTTTTTAGTTTTTTATTCTGCTTTTATATTTACCTGTTTTTTTTCTCATCAACCAACCAACCTTTTAATTTTTCCTGTCACTTAATTCTTGTGATTTCCAGTCTCTTCTGCCGTTAAGATGCTCTCATGAGTTGGGGAGTGTTTTTAGTTAATACTTTTTGTTGTTTTCTTTTTTTTTTTTTTTTTTTTTTTTTTTTTTTTTTTTTTTTTTTTTTTTAGCTGAAGATGAATCCCTGTGATTCGAAACGTCCAATAAAATATGTTCATCTTTGCGTTGGCCTTAATTTTCATCATTAAAATTAGACTTCCTAGAAATAAATCACCAGAAATATATATATATATATATATATATATATATATATATATATATATATATATATATATATATATATATATATATATATATATATATATATATATATATATATATATATATATATATATATATATATATATATATATATATATATATATATACTCAACAAGTTTCAAGGTTACGTTACATAAGGAGCTTTAAGCTTCATTATGATTTTGGTATCGTCTGTCTGCAAACTCGCTTATTTTGCGTATCGGTAATTTGCTTGTTTTCATTCAGTGTTTGACGATGGGGAAACACTGTCGCGAAAATTCTTTCAGTGAAGCATTTTTATCTTTATTAATTAAATAATTAATAATTAAAGTAACTTCTCATCAGTGATCTGTTTGTAAAATTGGTGAAAGTGTTTTTGCTGTGTTGATTTAATACGGAAATTTTTGTGTGTACATATATATATATATATATATATATATATATATATATATATATATATATATATATATATATATATATATATATATATATATATATATATATATATATATATATATATATATATATATATATATATATATATATATATATATATATATATATATATATATATATATATATATATATATATATATATATATATATATATATATATAATAATTACAGGTGATTCAAAACTATACATTTTATGTTCAAAGCACTTTTATTGTACAAAATGCTGTATTGCATAAGAAAGCGAAATCCGTACATTTAAATATGGACAATCTGCACATCTAGGCACTGTCTCCAATGTTGTTCCATTTCCCGTAGCACGGATTTTAACATAGTTTGTGTAATCTCTATGATTCGGCTTTGATTCGCTATCATTTATCCAGTACTACTAACCTTTACTTGATAAGACGTACTCTTGGTAAACTTCCAGGCAAAAAATACAGGACTGTCCGGCGATTGAGCTTGGAACTCAAAGCCTCTGCCACCCACCATTAGTCCATCTACGGAAAAAGTTTGATGTGAGAAATCTTGGGCAGTATTGGCAAATAGGGTAGTGCTCCATCCTGTTCTAAAGCAACTAACTCAATAATCTCGTTATTAATTATGACTCTAGAAATTGTTGTAACGTTTCAAGGTATATATTGCCAATAAATCTTGGTTCTGAGGACATGAAAGGGATGTAAATCATCAATTTTACTAGTCCCAAGCAGACACTCAGCTTTGGTGAGTTCACTTGCCACTCCAGTAATTCGTTTGTTTTTGTCTGCCCATATCTTGCAGTTGCGTCTATTCACATGTTCACGGGTATTAAATCTAGCCTCGTCTCTTATCAACACCTTCTGCTTCAAATTTTCATTTCTCTCAGCTTCTAGCAAGATATGATGCATAGTTTGTCGAGAAGTATATTCCTCAGCTTCAAACTTATGCATAATCTGAAGCTGATATGAACGTTTCTTCAGTTTGTAACTGAGGATTGTTCAAACTTTGCTTTATGAGATACCTAACTCTCTACAAAGTCTTCTGGCTCTGTGTGATCTCCTCCCATATACTTTGAAATTTATTAACCGGGGTGTTAATAGTCTTTATATTTGTGTCTGGTTTCGGAATTTTCTGATAAATTCTGTCCGAACTTCTTCATGAGTTATTTCCCGCAATCGTCCCTGAGCAATGGTTGTTCTCTTCTATTAGGTTGCCTCTAGAGCACGGCGTCACAAAATACAATATAATAAACCAACAAGTTGGAAAACAAACTTGTTGTCGATCATTGAAATTGTACGTGGAAGTTGTGTATTATCCCTCCTAGAAGAAGACGTTCAAGGTTTGTAGGTATCATGTCTTGGGCATTATGCTTAGATGTATCTGCATCATTTTATTGATATTACTGTAATAACATCTCTGGTATAATTACTTGCACTATCATTATGATTACCCACATTAATGCTACTGCCCTTACTAATTGTATGGTGAATATGGTGTCCATCGTGTTCTGTAGGTCAAGTCAACATTCGACTAGCATCCTCCCAAAGGTCCTTATTTTCTTTACAGAACGTCCGACGAGTGTTCCCTTGCAACTTGTGTGCTCTGGTCATGCATTTTTTGCAACAGTTCATTTCATTCAGGTTTCCAACCATGGTGAGATATTTCTATCGTGAGCTACATGTACTGTCGCTTACTAATAGAAAGAGTAGGGCTGCGCAGCTTTGTTGGAGAAAGCTCTCTACAGACGGAAGCAGAGCCATCAATCATTTAACTTCGTATTCAGACGACTGGAGGAGATAGGATGCTTGGAATTACATGTGGTCGGCCTTGGTGGATTTAGAGCAGCTTGCACGACCGATCTGGAAGAACATATACTACAACATATTAACGACGACCCTGGCACCAGCACATGACAGTTAGCTGCAACATTTGCTGTAAGTAGAAGCTCTACATAAACACTGCCTGTATCCGTATTATCTTTAACGTGTGCAAGGTCTGTCAGCTGATGATTTTCCACTATGGGTTATGTTATGGGAGACCGCCTTTCCAACGTTTGTCTCCTCAGTGTACTTTACGGATGGGACGATGGTATTATGAATTTTCGCAACCAGCATCTTTAGGTTGAAGAAAAGCCAATGTGTAATATAGAAAGCAG